>BLFK01000231.1:133043-142536 GCA_014634185.1 Astreopora myriophthalma | reverse complement strand
GCGATATTAATCGCGTTCTCCCGCTCAAATCCGACCGGAAACGAACTTGATTAGTGAACCTCTGTACTTTGAGAAATAGCGCGCTATATTTGGAAAACCGTAAATTTTTTTATGTTAATGAATATACCATCGTAATCTACAATTATTAAGCTTTCAGAAAATATATACTTTTGTAGGGTTTGCGTAAAACGTCCCACCGTAAAGCGGCGCCGAAGTATGATGGTCATTTGGGGTACACTGATACCTTAAACAGGTAACATGTGAACATAGTCGTCAGCATCTTCGAAAACCCTTTCCAGTGCATCTGGGTGTTCCCTTTCCCATGTCCAAACTGCGTTTCTGTAAGATAATGTCCTCGGATGTCTAAAAGAACTCTTCCATTATTGTATTTTAAAAGTTCAATTACGCATCTAAGCGAAAGAGCTTCCCTGTTTCCGGCAACGTTTAAAATCTTTAAGTGGCCATGTGTCTTGAAGTGGGAGTTCATGTAGGCTTCCTCTGTAATTTCCTGACAATCCTGGAGGAGACAATACTTTAAAACTGGACACTTAACAGAGATCTGTTTAAACAGTGGGTCTGTTATTTTACAGTGGCTAAATTCTAGACAGTAATTCCACGCGGCCAAATAGTCATCCATAAAAGTCTTGATTCATATTGTCTTGTTAAATAATAATATAGATTAAAAAGGCTCGAAGGGAAGAAATCAATCATCACTTCCGGCACGCCCCTAATAAAAGCTTGGTTACCAAGAAGCTTCTCAGTGCTGGTAATGTAGAATTGGATTTACGGACGTCATACTTGGCAACCACTAGGTTATGTTTTCCCTATGGAGTATAGACTTGAAATTGACGAAAAGTAGTTGTAATGTTTACGAGCGAGTGATCGCGTGATCCGCTAATCACAATAACTCGTTCGTTGCGCATGCGCGCAATTTACGAGTTAAAAATGGCCTGTTGTCCGTCATTTTTAGTCAGTCGTGATAAAATCGTTGAATCCTTGGGCAATTCGCTGCGACGAGCGTAAAAAATCGCAAGGGCACTAGACGAATTGCGGCGAATTTAATCGCCGATATGACATGCTAGATATCAGCGATTTTATACGCCGATCGTAGCGATCGGCGTATAAAATCGCTTGGTGTGTCGGGGGCTGAAGCGGAGAGTGCTTGCAGCCATGGCAACCACTTTCCGCGGGAAATTGAAAAACCTCATCTACTCTTGTGATGGTGTGGCCCGGACTCTAACATGTGCACATTTACTGTTGTGGGCTCTTAACTGAATGGTAGATATAACATGTAACTTTTGGTCGATATGATTTGATCTTTGTCGGAAATGTCACAGAACTACTTCATGATCTTTTTTTAAATGTTGCAGAGAATGGGATCTGGAAAGTCGACATGCCTCTATTTATCACCAAAGGAAGGTGGTGATTGCCATGCAGCGGTCTTGAAAAAGTTGGAATCATTGGGGTTCAATGTGAAAAAGGAATCAAGCATCACACTTGCTGCAGAGCTTTGTTATTCTTCTAAAATGGCTCTAATTGTGTTGGAAGATTGTGAGGAGAAGGGATTCATTGAAGCCATCAAGTAAGTAGGTTTCCACCAGACTGTGCTTGGAATGTTATTGGAATCGTATTGGACTTATCATGATATCATTACTTGTAATGCCGTAAGACCGGAAGTTATGTTTTCGCTTCAGTCCTCGTTTTACTTATGACGCGAGGTGAGTCGGGATTTCCCATGGGTAAGCCAAGCCATACTATACACTTAATGTCTGGTCCGGAGGTGAAAGTTAGTTTTTTTTTCTCGAGAGTCGTGATGTTTCCCGAGACAAAGTCGAGGGTGTAATGTATAGATACTGTACCCGAAATGGGTTTAGCCGGAAGTCTGTACATATTGTTAACGCGCTTGGTCTTACCGTATTGATTCGATTTAGCGCCCGGGGCGCTTATTTACTTTTGGCACCTCAAGGGAGGGCGCTTATTCGAGACAGGGTGCTTATTCGGGACAGGGCGCTTATTTAATTTTTTGAGAAACCATCAAATGTTCAAAACAGAACTTTAATAAATCTTAAAATCACTAACAATAACAGTAACCGTAACAAACTGTTGAAAGTTCAGTTACTTTTAAAAGAATTGTTCATTTCAGCAGTAACAAATATACATGTACGGTACGGTGAATGTTCATGAGTTTATCTATTCGACTTCGATGACTTCAGTGTCACTTACCAAGCTATCTGGTGCCGCAGCCTCGACGTGGGATTCTGTGATGCCGTCGAAAGCATCCTTTTGGGATTCCGTTGTCTTGCGCCGTGTACATAACCCATGTCTGGTCATAAACTTCTGTACCCACCCAATGCTTGCCGTGAATGTTGGAGGAAGTTCCATTTCCTTGCACTTCTCCTCGCGGAGAAACCTTGCTTTGCTTCTGATCATTTTCCTTGATACACGAAAACCATTAAAGCGTCGTTCGTGGACCCATTCCAATCCAGATTAAAAGGCTTTCTTCCCGCCCCGTCGAGTCGCTTTCGCTTGCAACTAGCAGATTCTAATTTACTCTGGTTTGCTCGCCACTCTCGTATTCTCTTCCTGTCTACGTTGAACCTCTTCGCTGCTTCATAGTTACTATAGCATTCCACGGCAAACCGTACGGCTTCTGGTTTAAATTCTGTTGAATAACAATTGATCTTTTTGCTAGCATGAGACTGTGAAGCATCAGCCTCCATGTTTTAAAGTGATCACTGTACGCAGCTGGATACGTGTAAGTGAACGTGACTGCTCGCAGCTGTTAATGATTCACCATATGTAAGAACAATGCAAACCACCTCTTCTGACAATGGAGACCCTGGGAACGAGGTTGCTACGCGCGAAAATTACCGGTGGCAAATATCTACGATTATGGCTCGTTCTGACTATCGCTTGATTTGGAATTCGATGTGTGTTTATGAAGTGGAATTTTCGTCTGTTATACGAGGTCATGATGTTTACAAAGCGGCGTGGTCTCCAATCATAGGAGAGTCTATGGAATGCTGGAAAGATGATCGTAAAGAAGCTAAAGAACACGATGAATACGCAGTTGGGACCTACCTTGAAGCTGATAGCAAACTTGTCGGGCATGTGCCGATGGAACTTTCCTTCCTTATATTCACATTTCTCAAAGCCGGCCATGAGAACAAAGTACAGGTCAAAGTGACTGGATCGAGGAGACTGGAAAACGGATTTGTTGTCCCTGGATTCTTCCTGGCCACAACGACCAGTAGAGCAATCGCCACAAAATTTGAAGAAGAGATTATTCGTTTGAAGGAATTATGTACTCGCATGGACATAACAGTTGAGAAATTCAGACGAAGACCACTGTTTTTGTAATGCACTATTACGTACGATATGTCAGCTATTAAAGGAAGATGAACAACGTTTGATACGTACTCTGAAGGCGCTGTAATAATATTTAGAATATGGGCGCTTATACGAATGCGGGCGCTTATCAGCAAAAACACATTCGCAGGGGGGCGCTTATTCGGAAAGGGGCGCTTATTGGAAAAAAATCGAATCATTACGGGGTATGGGTAAAAAAACAGCGCCATGGTTTCCGGTGTATGTGTGAGTGAGTGAGTGAGTGAGTGTGTGTGTGTGTGTGTGTGTGTGTGTGTGTGTGTGTGTGTGCGAGTGTGTGTGTGTGTGTGTGTGTGTCTGTGTGTGTGTGTGCGCGCGCGTCATGGCGTTCGAGCCGAGTAAAGTTCGCTGCATGTGTTGATGGTATTGGACAGCAATCGTTACGAAGGGAATCATCAGGACTCTCGGGAAAGTAAAACTAACTGTTTCCCTCGGGACCATACATTAAGTGTATATTGTAAACGGTCTGTGTAGAACGGGTAGGGGTTAAGAGGAAAAAAAGGAAAAAAAATCTTCCTATCGTCACAGACCCCGTGGCTAACTTTTTAAACTCACGCTGCTGGAGGAGTGTTGAATAACATGTGACAGATCTCATGGTACGGGAAAAAATTATTACACTATCAGTCACAGATGGCAGGAACGCTTGCTGCCCATTGTAACGCTACCATCTGTGTTTTTCGTAACCAATCAAATTCAACAACAGCTACATCGACATCTTTTGTTTATACACGATATTAGTTGAACTAATTTATTTGCTGGTGGGGTCGTGTGTGTAGCTAACAATTAAAAACATACCTATGTACATTAAAATTATGGTGGTACACATAATACACATTCCATTCAGGAAATATCAATTTCAGTTTAAGAGCGTATCCCCCTAAATATCAAACATTTGGCAGCAAGACTTGCCTCCTGTGGGCTCTGTCTTGACCTACATTTGATTGCTCTCTGAAAAAAAAAAAAGAAAAACCCTTTTGACTCCGTTAGAACGTGTAGTCTGTGGAAAACTTGACTGAAAGTTTACCATTCCGTATCGGATCGCGTGCCGCACACATTTAAGCAGGACACATCCAGTTACGATCAATACGCCATTTCCGAATTCACTTCGGCCTCTTTTTCAAAGCGAGTCTATGTGCGAAGTCTTTCTTATGGAAATGAGTTGTTATTCATATGCAAATCGTAGCTAATTACCATTACAAAAATTTCGCACTTAGACTCGCTTTGAAAAAGAGGCAAACGTGAATTCGGAAATGGCCTATTAGTTTTTGGCCCTCCCCTGTCTGTTTAGGTCGTCATTATTTGTGATTTGAGTTTTTATATCACCAGACCAAGTCCTAAGAAAAGCACACACTTTTCACGTACAAGTCAGGTACCTTTTAAAAACTAATATTTGCCAAACTGCCTTTCATTTCCATTACAATTCCGCGTATGAGCTAATCAAAGAACAAACTTTGAAGGGAACTAAAGTTTTCTTTGGGGAAATGAAAGCGTGCGCCAACACAAAACGTTAAAAATGGTGCCTAGTGGGCGAAAACGTGTCATCACTGCGAAAACGTGTCATCACTGACATCACTGCGTGAGAGACCCTGATAGCGAGCTTAGTGCATATTGATCAAGACGTTCTGTGCTAGAAGTAGAACTAAAACCTTTAAATTGTGTGTTGTTTGTTCATTACTAGGCTTTAGAGGGGTTTTCTGGTCCCAGTTTCTGTCAACAAAGTACACTTTTGTAGCATATTTTTTTTTTACTTCCGCACTGATAGGAAGCTTAATTATCTTCCCCCCCCCCCCAGCCAAGGTGGGGATTTGACTTGACATCATTGCAAATCTCAACAAACCCCCACCGTACTGGGGCATATCGACTGGTAGAACCCCCACCCATGTGGGAAAACCTTTGTTATTCCCTGACTGACATTATTATCATTTCGTTCAAATTTTCGACCTCAGATTCCCCATTCCATTTCAACATAACGAAAAAGTCAATAGTACTTGATTCAGAAGGATTAAATAAATGCAAAATAAGGAAAACTTACCTGTCCGAGTGTTTATAGATGTGGAAGGGAAATGGCCAGCAATCCAGGACAATGCTGTCCAACTGTGACTTGACCTATTATTTACCGCGCAAGTAGCCTATAAATTGACTGCATAAAATAGTTCCTAGGAGCTGTATTTTATGTTTTGGACCCTAAAGAATGAGGAAATATAGAACTTCAGAAACCACGTGGTTTTGACACTAGATTAAGGGGCCGTTACACTAGGCAGTTTCTCTTGCAACTTGTCTCGCAATTTTGTTGCCATAAATGTCCTACGCTGCGAGACAAGTTGCTCGACCGGTGTTGCACTAGGCAACGTTTCGTGCAACCTGTCTCGCTTTGACGATCACGAAGGGTCATTTTCATTCGTTGATGCCGCAAAACGTTGCGACATAAGTTGCCCTGCGCAATGTGCAATGTGGGAAAAATTCCTTGCAACCTTGCGAGACGCATTGCGGAAAGTAGGACTGCGGCAACAAGAAAGTAGCGAAAAATGTGTGTGGCAGGGTATGTTACACTAGGCAATTTTTCGTGCAACTTGTCTCGCAACAAAACTGCGAGGCAATTTGCACGAAAAAATGCCTAGTGTAACAGCGCCTTTAGTAGAGGAGCGTGTATCTGCATTGTGTGAGAAGTTTTGAATAACAATAACATTTTCCAGTCAGCGCACCAAGAAAGCTCAAGGCAAAATCCCAAAGGATTAATCTAAATGATGAAATAAAAGGAAAAAATAAGTGGGAAACTTACCTTCCAAAGCCAGATATCGAAACTGTAAAACTACAAAGCACGGCCGAGCAATCCTTCAAAATACCAGTGATCACGTGAAGAAATTACCGTGAGGAAACTAGGCACGAGTCAAATCCCAACCTCGCTCCCCGACTTCGATGAATATGCAAAGCAAATCCCGAGAAATCCCCCACCCCCAAGGGCGAACCATGACTTCAAGTAATACCCCCGATTCGATTGATAAGTGCATTGCGCTGCAACAAAGCCAGTCGGAAAATTTGTAACCGCAACGTTTATTTGCGAGGCTTATTGTACGTTGCGAAACGAAATGGAAAATCTGTACTTTGCGAAATGGAAAATTTGTACTTTGCGAAATGGAAAATCTGTACTTGCGAAATAAAAAATCAGTACTTCATGGAAATTGAAAGTTGAGGTTATCGTAAAACAAGCTAAGGTGTCACTTGACACTTGACTTACTTGCGACACAGGAGACGCGGTTCAACCGAAAATGTCACGCAGTTGATGAATCAAGTCAAATAGCTCAGCTTTTCTGCTGGATTTTCCTGACTCTTAATTTCGAACATGAAATAAAATGAAATTACAGAATGTAATGACCAAGTAAAGCGTACGAGTTGTTGCGCGATCTGACGTCGACATTTCTATCCTGATTTCTCTCATGTGGTGAACGTCAGAAGGTGACATTGTTTACGTTTAGCAGCCGGACCCCATTGGTGGGAAAGTTGAAATTTCCAAGGTTTAGCCGTATTTATCCTCATGGCGTTCAAATTTCCCTCTCTCAAGTCTTGGAAAAGCGAACAGCCATCGCCAGTTGTTCAAGATCATTGCGTGACATTTCTGGATGAAACACGTCTGCTGTATCGCAAACGGTCAAGTGACACCTTAGCTTGTCACGGTTTCACGATGAACTCAATTTCAGTTTCAATTTCCATGAAGTGCAGATTTTCCAATTCACAAAGTACAGATTTTCCATTTCGTTCCGTTTCGCTTCGCAGGCCTATTTCGTTAAGCCTATTTGGGATAAATTAAGTGATTACCAGTCTGCAAAGGACATGGTTTTCAATAGTAACAGGAACGAACTAGCACTTTACAAGAAAAACCGACTTTGATGTTGTGGACTTTACTGATGAACGTCGTCTACTGATTTCTTTTAACAACATGAAGTTAATTATGGGTTGTTTTGTGTAAAACCTAAACATAAAAAAGTGGTTAAGTATAATTTCTTCTATTCAAAATTTGGACTGCGAGCTGTCAGCATCATGACTTCAGTTGTACAAAGTAATGGGTTGAGAATGCAAGTACGCCTTTCAGAAGCAACAATCTCAGTCATAAATCTATGGGACACTTGACGCTGCATAGCAGTTCACCCCTCCCCCCTATTCAATGTTGCAAAGAGTATGGCGTTTTTCCAGGGATCCCGAAACTTTTCGCGCGATCGACATTGACATGGGGGAGGGGGTTGTTAGATGGCTTGGTGTCGGGATCTTTTTGGCGGGAATTGTAGGTTTGAAAACGGGTATGGATTTTAGAGGCCAGGTCTGAAAACGGGTGTGGAAAATAAAATGACACAAAGAATTCTGAGGAGTACCGGGGGAGGGGGGGGGGTAAAATTTGAAGAATCAGGTGAAGGGCTAGAATGTGTTATGTTCCAGTTCTTTACAAGTGTCTTAAAAGGGACAGTGTATTCAATTCTCAGAGACAATTTTTAATTTCTTTTTTGTCGGCAAGCTTAGCTCTTGTTACTTGCAAATATATCTATTCTTGATATTATAAAATGTTCTATTAAAACATGATATTTATGGCACTGTCTGTTTTTATCTCCTTTTTATACCAGAATAAAATCCAGTTGTTATCGGTATTTAGAGACTTCATATCTAGGCGTTGTTAGGTGTTGGGTCATATAATCCTATGTTAGGAGATGGAACACAGACTCACAAAAACCGCTGCAAAATCAAACCAATATCATATAATTGAGCCCTGCCAAGCGAAAAGGCACCTTATACAAAATTTCATACATTTGAGAAAAATGCAAAATAACTTTGACACTTGGTAACAAAGCAATATAAAATGAAAAATTTAGGTAATCACATCATGAAGATTTTCAGTGAAATGTTGATAGATAATGCCTTCAAGGCTTTCACTGACACCTCCCACCCTCCCTCCAGGCATTTATCTTGCACTCCATCCCTGCACCCCATCCATGTAAAATAGTACACTTTAATGCGTCTACTTCAGTGCTGTAGACCTAGGTACATTTAAAAGTTGTTTGAGGGATAAGTGACAAGTAATGTAACTCGTAACGATTAGTCTGGCTCAATGTCTAATCATCCAGGCAACACGCTCAAGGATCCAGATATTTTGTCAGAACTCCTCCGACACGTTTTCCTTCAGTCTTATTGGATTTGCTTCTATAGCTTTGATGTAAACTTGGCTGGGCATCTTTGTCATATGCAATCGCGGCTGCTATTTTGCCGTCTGAAAATGATTCATTATTTTGTTCACAAAAGTTATGTTAAACAAAACAGGCGTATATGACATATGGAACTTGTCTCAAATTTATGTCCATGAGGTCTTCGTAATGCACCAAATCGCCCTTTCAATCGTTCAAAAGAACATTCAATTACCATTCTTGCTCTGCACAAAGAGAGCCCAAAATACTGCTCTTGCGAAGTAGCTCCACCACCAGCATACTCCTTCATTAGATATGGCATCAGAGGATATGCAGGGTCACCAAGAACAAAGACTGGGATCGGCTCTTCTTCTTCCACAATTACCGTTGGCATTGCAGGGGTCTTTCCACTTTTCAAATATCCGTTAAATGAGGAGTTTGAAAAGACCCTTGCATCGTGAACACTGCCTGGCTATTTTACATTCACATCAATAAATTGATATCTGTAATCACAAACAGCCTGGGCATTTTGACTGTAACGCTGTTTTCTATTAATGTACTCAGTACAATTTGAGGTTGGTTGCTTGATATCAATGTGGGTTCCATCAATAGCTCCAAGGCACTTTGGAATGCCATGTGCTTTTTCGAATCGTGAGGTTAATTCCAGTACAGCATACATCATCACCATCATCATCATCATCATCATCATCGTCATCATCATCATCAGGCCCGTATCCAGGGGGGGAGTGCAAGGGGTGCGTTTGCATCCCCCCACAGGCCCCAAAGGTCCGCATTTTGATAATCAATATCCAAGTTAGGGAGTGCAGTCGGTTACAATCAAAACAGGTCAAGCGCTCCTCTCACGGAGTGGATTAATAATTTCATTATTGCAAATTCAACTCAATAATCTGGTTGTTGGATGAATGATGCAGAATTGAAAT
>BLFK01000231.1:118043-128043 GCA_014634185.1 Astreopora myriophthalma | reverse complement strand
GCGTATGTTTCCTGACGAAACCCTCGAGACACGAGAACGTATTAAAAATGGTCAGCTTTCATATGGGCTTCGTGTGAGTTTGGGGCGTCGAATCCATTTTCCACATTTTTCTGTGAACTAAATGAATACTTTGATAGACAAATCCAATAGCATTTAATATCTCACCAAAAACTATCAACAGCCAAGGGAGGAGCGAATTCGAGTTTTGGATGTTTTGCCGCAATTTTGAGATGTTGTCTGATATTTGTGCGGATGTGTTCTCAAAAGTGAGACGCTGTGGGAGCGTACCCTTGGTCATTGTCTTGGATGTACTGAAATCTGTTTCAGGAGTCTAAGGGGGGGGGGGGGTACTGAGCAGTGCCTTTCACGAAGTGTTAAGAGCGAGCGGACGGAATTCCCTTATCTCACTCCTCTCTCAAGAACTGTGAATTCTTACAGTCACAAAAAAACATTGACAATAGTTTTCATTCAACCATTATGATAAAGCCTTGCCTTCGTACATAATGTGATAAAGTATTGCCTTCGTACATATATAGACTGCAGTTGTGTTAAATCTAATAGAAAATCACATGTCACAGATTTTGAGTAGCCTAAGATAGTCCTGGAATGAAATAATTAGTATCCTCTAATTTATTTGTAAGCCCAGCGCTAATCCCTAAGAGGAGTTGGCTGCAGTACTCTAAATGAGGTAGTACATATGCTTTATATAGACGAATCATGATGTCTTGTGGTATAAACTAACGCAATTTGCGCAAGCAGCTGCTTCAGCGCATGTTTTTCTTAGTTGTTCCTGTATGAGCCTTGAACGCAATTTTTTGTCTAAAGTAACGCCAAGAATCTTCAAACTGTCTGTTAGGTCCATTTTGCAATTGTGTAACACGATATTATATTTGCAAGATGTAGGGTCCATGGCTATCTCTTGAGTCTTTGTTGAAAAGATGTACCCTTGGGCCTTTTTCTCGAAAGCCGCGGACCTTTTCGGGCATATTTCGGGTGCCCATGATAATTCCCTCCATATCTTGAGACATAAGACGTTTTAAGCCACGAAAATTTGGAATTTGGAGTGAATTGGAGTTTGCTGTTTCTTGTCTTCAAAGCATGTTAAAAGAGCAGATTTTTAGAATAAGCGGATCGTAGTTTTACAAACTGCATTTCGGGCCCGTAAACATTTCGGGACTTTGTAGAAACGGGCCGGTGGACAAAATAACTAAGATCGTTTATATACAGATTAAACAGCAGCGGGCCCGATAAACTCCCCGGTGGGACTCCGGACCTAACGATTCTCCATTGTGAGTAAACACTGCCAAGTTTAACGCGCTATTTTCTCCCACATAGATATGAGCAATAATACCATACCCTACCCAAGCCATAAGCCTCCAGCTTCGCTAGGAGTAATGAGTGATACACTGCCACTGCAGCCACCACCTCCCGCCTGTCGAGACACAATTCTCCAATGTTCTGCCATCTTGACTAGTGCTGAACAACAAGATTTCCCCCCTTAAATAGCCAGAGAAATTATGAGAAAGCTTGCCTCGAGAAGTTTCATATATCTGATCGAACTTAAGTTTCTCATAAACGTTAGACGGGGCTGTCAAAATAGAAACTGGCCGATAACTGGCCTTGTCAGTCTCTTCTAAATTCTTATGAATAGGGTAGACATTACTTCACTTCCATACCGTTGGCCAGCAACAGTTGTTTATAAGATAATTAATTAAGCTGGTCAGCGGCTGCGCTATGGTTGGGGCTGAGATGCCCACACAACAATGAGTTCTGTTAGGTGCTGTTAATCAACTGCCCGTGTTCAAAAGGCTAGCCTGCCTTTAAAACTAACGCCTGATCCAGACTAGGCGAAGAGTGTATGACGTAATACAATGCCAATTGTAACACCCGCTGCTTTTCTAGGATCGAACTTAAGCAGAGTGTCTGTCACCTATTCAGCGCTTACCGGCTGGAAATCAAAATCGGGCTCACTTCTAGCGTTTTCAACAATGCTCCTTATACTAAGGTGAGCCTTAAAATCACCTACACTCATTTGATCACCGTCATTACAACTAAAAAAAATCATTAAATGTTTCCGCAACACGCAAGGGATCCATAATCAAGTGATCGTTCTCCAACAACACAATTTTTGGACTGCATCTTCGCCTTACTAATGAGGAAGAAGCGGCTTCATCTTCCTCCAGAATTCTCTAGGATGCTTGGTATTTAATGAAACATCCACACAAAATGACTTCATACCTCTCCGTTTTAGTGCAGTGACTTTATTTCTCTGTTCCGGATATTCCTCCCAAGATGAATCAGCAGGATTCGTAGCATGCTTCTTAAACAAACGATTTCGAGGAGAAATTTGAAATTTTCAGAGCAGGAATAGAGGGGCTGATCATCGCAGCACAAGATGAAAGCCTTGCCACTAAGGCTTACGGCATCACATCATGAAAGACAGGACAGACCCACACTGCCGACTCTGTAATAACTACGAAGAAACTGTACACCATCGGCCCATCTCAGGCCGTCAGGCTGCCCTGAGCCTGCCAAGAGAGGATGTATAGAGCGGCATGACAAGGTGGCAATCTACCTCCACTGGAAGGGGTGCAAGGAATACCAGTTAGATTCCACAAAGGAATGCTATGATCATGTTCCTAACTGAAACAGTTGTGGAAAAGGACATGCCCATCCACACACAGCCATATCAGCCAACCGGTCAGATATCGTTTTCAAGAACAACAGAGACAATATTGTATACTCACCGTTGTAGCCATACCATCGGACAGAAACACCTAGGTCAAAGTGAATTTCAAATAGAAGCCGAATGGATGTGGCACATGAAAACAGAAGTGGTCCCAGTGGTCATAGTGATTGATGTTAAGTCCGGATACCATCATATTGGTATTTTCCCGGATCACCAAACCTTTCTTGGTTTTTCCTGGGTTTTCTCCGGTACTGTTCGTTACTTCTGTTTTACGATTCTTCCGTTTGATCTTAGTTCAGCCTCATACATTTTCACGAAGTGTCTTAGGCCGCTTGTGAAGTTTTGGAGGTTTAATAGTGTTAAAATATTTGTATTCCTCGACGATGACTGCGGTAAGGGAGATTCATTACGTTTGGCCATGCGGCATTCGTCGTTTGTGAAATCATCTTTAAGTAGTGCGGGGTTTGTGTGTAACTCTATCAACTCACTTTGGGATCCTACTCAAGTGCTTGGTTGGCTGGGCTTAAACTGGGACTTAGCTACTGGCTCTATTTCTATTGTTTGACTTCCGTACGATAATTCATAATTTATTGCTATGATATAACAGTCGCCTTTAACTTGCTCGCCCACTCTGTTGTTATTTAGTCCCTCTCTCTCTCTCTCTCTCTTTCTTTCTTTCTTTCTTTCGATTTCGTCTTCCTTATTTGTCAGCAACTTGTGCAGCTGTAATTTCTTTCCATGATAATATATTCAGATCAAATAAAATCGCAGCTCAATTTAGCATTTAAGTAAATATTTAATATTAAATTTCTCTTGTACTGCCTCCCGCGTCGATTAGCACTGCCATCCGCGGAACGGCGATCAAGTCTTTATTGATTATTATTGTAGGCAAAGATTCGCTGTTGTTGTTGTTGTTAGAAGGTTTACTCATGGCGGATATTTTGTGGATAAAGTAACTGGTTTGGGCTTGATCATAAGGATCCGGACAGTTTGGTGGGTCCAAAAGTGCTTTCCCTAGAATTCTAGGCCTTCAAAATTTAATGTTTGAGATATCACTTCATGCAATTGTCCTTGTAAACGTTCTTCGGCGAAAAATGTTCGTTGTGATATGTGAGATGAAGTTCTCCCTCTTGTTAGTAGAGCGGTTTTCAGTTGAGCGTCGTGAAACCAATACCAAAGTATTTACTCTGACAAATCACAGCAGGTGCAAACAGCGCAATAAGTCAATTGAAATTATATGTAACTTGCTCAAAGCGCGGTTTTGGTTTTCCTTTTCGAGATTTTTAAGCCAATCACAAAGCGTGGCAATCGCAGTCGCGTAATTACTTTTGACAGTCATTTGAAAATCGCTCTAACCGTCTTGTCCACTGGTTCTTACTGCCCTTCAGTCTCGCCTGTAGTTAACAATATGTTCCTGGGTTCTAGGTATTCTAATCGTTGTAAGTTAACTGTTGTCAGCGCTTTGCATGAAAGTTGAAAATCAAGCATTAAAAGACATACACACCCCTCGCCCGAATTAGTTTGTCGAAACAAGAAGTTGAAAATTATGTACTGTGCCATCATATTGACCATAGTTTTGAAAATGTCATTGAAGTAATCTGAAACTCAGCATACGTAGCTCTTTCTCTTCCAGAATGCCCTCCTGTTGCAATGAGCGTACGCCAATTGTGTTTATCTCTTCTGGACCCCTTTCAGGTAAGCACGATTTTTAAGTCTATAGAGGTTTTTGCAAGCGTCACGTGATCTCATAGCAACCGTAACTATGCCGCCGTCTTGCATGCCGGGTCAAAGCAAAATGGCGGCTGTCAAACGCGAGCGTGTATCATCCTTAAGAGGTTACCGCGACGCCCTGAACGCTGAGAATCGAAAGATGTACAACGACAAGCTTAAATTTACCGCGGGAATCGATCCCTACGCCGTCAGTGACAACTTTTACTCGCAATATCAATGGACGAATGGCCGGAGATCGAGTTCCCAGATACCGTGAACTGCTTGCTGTTCTCAACTAGGAAGTTCACCAAGGAGCAAGTAAAAGCATACAAAAGCTTGAAGTCTTACCAATACTTCGTCGCTTGTCGGGTAAGAAGTATATTTGTGGGAAAAGCTGCCCAATTTTTTATGAGTTTTTTAACACACATTTATCAAGAGCAAGCTAAGTGGTACAAACAACCAAATGATACCCAAATGAGCTAGAGTTAGTTTGCAGTGGTTCTTCATGTGTATTCAGGAAATTCGATTTGAATTGCTGTGGACTTCGTAGGCGACCATCACTTAACAGAGCTTGGTTTGTAGGAGACAGAACATTCTTCACGCTACTCAAAGCATGGTTGCTTTGAGTAGGGACCTGATGGAGAGTTCAACTCTTTCTAGATAACAGTGCCTTGCATTGCAAATGTTAAAAGTTAAGTAATGTAGAAACATCCCAGGCAAGACAGAAAGACTCATTGCCATTAATAAATTATGTCACTTGTTTTATTTTATCAAAAATCATAACTGGAAGTTGCAAGTAAATTCTAGATCATTGTGTAATTTTATTAAAATAAGCTTGTCACTTGGGTTTTATTAAAAGTTGATATTCAATACAAAAAAGTCCACCCTTAAAGTGAATATTTAAATACACTGTATGGGTGCAGTCCTTTCTTAACTACCAAAATTAAAAAGAGAAATTAAATTTCTAACACGTTGCCTGGACCTTTGGGACTAAATCAAAAGAAATTATGTATTCTTGTCTCAACCTTTTCGTTTCTTTTGTTTTTAGTCCCATGAGCCTCGGCATCATGTTAAAATAATATAATTATTATTCTGATAATCAAAGTTGACCTATGACCAACAAATTTGTTGTCATACAGGAATAAGTACTAATCTGAAGCAACTACTGACTTGCAACAGTTTGTCAAGGCACAATATACAACTGCAATCTTATCCAGTAAACAGGGTTTGTTGTCATCTGACATTAGATACTGGATCTCGACAACACTGTGTCCAAGAATTGTGTACTTCTGACGGACAGCGCCAATAACTGTCTCTACGTGAATCCTTGCATTAGTCAATAAACTTGTTGTTTCAATATCCGATGCCGACAGTTGTGGCTTTCCTTTCGTGAAGCTTGGAATTTGTAAGCGTGCAGCATAAAGACCTACACTGTCCTCAATGTCAAAACCTCTATCTGCCAGAACAAGATAACCCGGTAGTAATTTATTTAACACCCAACCCCCAACCCTTCAAAATAAATGACACTGTTCCTTGGGGTGTAATTCCAATAACGAATTTTGCTGTGTTGTGGTGTTTGTACGAGGACCATGTCTGGGCACGTGCGAGCAAGCATGAGGGCCTATCAATAAAAACTTTGAAGCAGTCAATAATGACAGCACATGAAGAAAACTTCTCTCTGAAGCAGGCTGGGAATGTCAGTCTCAGTTCCTCTCTCTCTCTGGCTATTTCACTAGAAATGCCATGGTTGTAAAGATTACATGCACGCTGGTCTGGAACACTCTTGACACAGTAGATGCATGGACTCCAAATTTGCACTGAGAGATTCAGTCGGAGACGCATGATAGTTATGAGGAGTTGTTGAAACTTACCGATAGATTTTTCGTTCGGGCAGGGCAGGGCTTATGGGCTCAAACACAGCCATCAGGACAAACACAGCTGTGAAACCGGTATAAAATTTCACCCTGTCTTCGTCAGCTTCAAACCAAGACTTTGATAGGACAGGATTCCCAGCCTCCCGTGACTGTTTAAAGTTTGTCCTGCATAGAAAGGTCAGTCTGAATGGCAATGGAAGTGGACACGAGTGGACGTGTTTCTTCGATTGCAGATGTTTCGACATTGTTTGCCTTTGCGCTTTAACCCTCGTCGATAGTGTTCATCTCACTGTCGCAGTCCATTTCTTTAAACAATTCTTGTAGACATTTCCGCTTCTTGTTCTGTCTTTCCTTTGCTTGTTTTTGTCGAGCAACAGCAGATTGGGAACTTGGTTTGGAGACAGAACTTGAAGAATGTCCCATGTTCTTTGTGGGTGCCCAGTTCGGATGCGTTTTGTTGTAAAGATCTACGGGCTTTCCTAGAAATAAAAACAGGACACTAGCTTTCAGATATTTCAACGGCAGAATTTAAGGATCAAATCATCCTAGATATATAAAAACTCTTACCCTCGTGGAAGTGAATAGAAAACACATGTGGATACTGGACATCGCCATTTTTGACTGCATCTCTGCTGATGTTTGCGATTTCTTCCGTGAGAAATTACAGCTGGAATTTTACAAAAAGAAAGGTGCTTTTCTCTATCTGAGCGGCTGGAGCATCCGAAAACACGGCAAAATCTTCCCATCTTGCTTTATTTACATTCGACCTGGCATGCAAGATGGCGGCATAGTTACGGTTGCTATGATATCACGTGACATGTGCAAAACCTCTATAAGAAAAAAAAATGGTGTGGTGTTGAGGTGTTAGCGCGTCCGTCAAGATGTTATTCCGAGGTACTTTTAGATGCAAAATTGTGAACTGGACCTAAATTTCCCTAAATTTCAGACCTCTAAAGTAGTTGGTATTATAGGGGGCACCTTGACATTAACCAATCAGAGATCGATGCATATAATTAGCAAAGTCAATGAAATGGCCAGACAGCGTCAAGCATTTTAGAAGGTGCTCTGGCCATAGGCACGCCGTTTCGTCACTGAGGCAGCATCGTGCTCGCAACTTAGGATACCTTTGTCGTCTCATAGACAATCGATGGACATGAAGTGCAAAAGGAAATGGGTCAGTTTAGAGAAGGTGGGTTTGAGATTGAATCTGGTGTGAAAACTACAGTGTTGGCAAGATGAAATACGATTCCTTCAACCCTGTTATAAATTGAGTAGACTCTTTTCTCTGTCCGTGCATATTTGCTATCATGTCTGTCTGGGTTTCCTCAGAAACAGACAACAGGCCATCAAGGTTTTTTGCAGGTTAAAAAATCCTTACAGCTTGAGAAAGAAAATATTCCTTTTCAAGCAGTTGAAAATATGTCAATAAGTAAAAAAACAAATGATCTGTAAATTTTATCCAGAAGTTGTTTAGTTTCTTTTTTTCAGTCCTGTCTACGTTGACGCTTTTCGTTTGAAAATGGTTTCGGACATATCTTTGCGATCAAGTGAGCTAGCCGGGTTGTCTCACCACCTGACATTTCTCCGTGACGGATGGATTTTGCATGTGACGGGTCGTGATCATCCGTCACAAGTTTAAGATCCCACTTTTGGTGACCTTGCCAGTTTTCGTTTTTTTTTTCTTCTGTCTCACAACCTTTGTGATGGATGGACATATCTGCGTTGCGGATGATCACCAACGGATGACGGATGGTCACCAACGAGTAGAAATGCACCAGACTTACTCATTTTATAACACGAAAAACGTCGGACATGACGATCTATAGGCTGACATCAGTAATCCCAGTGGTTCCCAACATTTTTACAAGAAAGAAATTGAATGCCAAAACCTTCTTTTTTTGCGACAAAGGTGAAGCTGTAGATCGTTTTCACTGTCAGGCCACAAAAAAAATAAATTCATAACCCGTTCACGGAAAAAAGCCAGGAAAATTAAATGTTGTAAAAGAGAAGTACGTAATCAACTTCTCAAAGTCTCAAGTCTGTGTAGTACACCATTTTTTTAGTTATTTGCCGAAACGTTGCACGCAACTGATAAGAGCTTTGTATAGCGGCGCCATCTTTGTAATTGTGTACACAAATTTGGACACAAGTATGGCCGCCGGAAATCAACGAAAAAATCTGGAATTCACTTTGCAATGAAAACGCTTTCTCCTCACTCGTGATCTGGTATACATAACCATAAACACAATCTTCTAATACTTGAAACGTTAAAATTGTTGAAAATTATAAGGAGAGCCTTTTAGCCAACTAGACAGCCGCTATATTGTTGTCAAACAAGGTGAAAAATCGGAAATTCAAAATGCCGTATTTTGAAAACGAAAGATGCTACGGCACTGGAAACTTGTAAAAAGATTTAGTGCAAGATTATCTTCAAGGTGCTGCAGATAAAAATTCAGAAGACCTCACGATTTTGATTTTAGGATTTGATGACGTCACGGTGAAAACGATCCATTGGCCCTGCTCGAGTCAACTCATTGTTGGTCAATGAATATCGACTTCAGCAAATTTAATGCCATTGTTACCGCCGCAGATCGGATTTGACATTACGTGAACATTACACGAGGTATAAGTTAAGTGAGAACTATTGGGACCCGTATGTACGCACATGGTCTTTTTTGGTTGTGTCAAAATTTTGGTTTTGTAAAACGGGCTACACTTGTGGATCAACTGGTGGTAAAAAAAATCTACAATTGTTGCTGAGTTGGACTATTGGTAACAGTCGTGTTAGTGCCCTTAATTTTTTACCTCGCCGAATTTTCTGCATTATTCTTGACTGAGAATGTAGGCTGACGATATAGCATTTTTTATGCCAGCAGCCACATCAACGAAATTAATAAAAGAGTTAATTCTGTTCTGAACAGTGTTTAGCGTTCAGGAAATAAGCTCATGTTAAATATGAAAAAAGTGACATTGGCTGAAGACAAAGATTATCCACCAACCCGGAAAACCCCAATATCGCCATTAGTGACGATCTGGTTAAACAAATTTTGGTTTCTAAATGTCTTCGTGTGGAAATATCAGAATGTAACTTGGAATGACCACAAAAAGATGATCTCTAAGAGAAGTTGCTCCCGCGATTAGTGCAATTACAAACTTCTTTCCTCGTGAAACTCTGGTCACCATTTATGGTGCCATTGTATAACAACCTCATTTCAATGAGTGCAGCGTTATTTGAGGAAATGGTAAAGGCCTTTCCCAAAAGCGTATAAAATTACAGTAACACGCTGCTTGTGTAATTAATACTTCTTCAAATTTCGATGCCAGTCTGGATAAACTGTTTGAGTCGCTTAATTCACATGAACTAGAGCATCAACGTAGGGTTGATTTATCTATCCTCGTGTACAAGGCTCTTAACAATGAAACTCCCAGAGTACTGGAGTTCAAAATTCATCTGATTCGTTAACCGAATGAACATAGGGTCCTATAATGTGAAGTATATATGAAATAATTCATATGTGAACTGCGGTTGTAGATGAAAGTGAAGAATGATCATCGCAGTTAATTTTCCAATTTAAGCAATTGGAAAGGAGAAGCCTGAAAAAATCAGGGCTTCAACGGGATTCGAACCCGTGACCTCCACGATACCGGTGCGATGCTCTACCAATTGAGCTATGAAGCCACACATTGGGAGCGAGGTCAATTTAGTGAGTTCATATCTCCCGTGAGG
>BLFK01000231.1:92869-117830 GCA_014634185.1 Astreopora myriophthalma | reverse complement strand
TATTTCATATATACTTCACATCATTTCACTCCTCACGGGAGATATGAACTCACTAAATTGACCTCGCTCCCAATGTGTGGCTTCATAGCTCAATTGGTAGAGCATCGCACCGGTATCGCGGAGGTCACGGGTTCGAATCCCGTTGAAGCCCTGATTTTTTCAGGCTTCTCCTTTCCAATTGCTTAAATTGGAAAATTAACTGCGATGATCATTCTTCACTTTCATAGGGTCCTATAAGTTAAAAAATATGGAAAACTGGCGGTGCCGCTTCCTCCTTAAAAGGAGTGTTTGTTATGATTGAGCGGTAGTGTGGAACAGTAAGCTGGGTCATTTAAGGCAGCCATCGCCACTGGCAAAGTTTGAATAAAAAATCCATCTCCAAAATTTTCCAGAGAAAGTTGGCTTCTTACACGGCCTCCATTTTTACTGTATTATATTATTGGTGATAGTCTTAGATCCTTTTACCTTTTTGTCAGTAATACCTGTAGGACCTCACCTTGTCTAAATTACGTTGTCTTAACTGGTCGGATTTTTACTATCCGTCAAACGCTTAAGGCTACACTTCAAGTGGAATTGACGTTTGTTTGTTTGTTTTTTTTTGGTCTCATCAACTGACATTTCTGCCTGACAGATCAACTTCTCATATGACGGATCGTCACCAGAAGAACTTCAGTAGTGGTAAAAAGCGGTTTCTGATTTTCGACTTAAAATTTATAGCAGTTCTTAAATCTTAAATCTGTATTTATACGCGAATAAAAATTCACCAAGAATACAATTAACCTTTTTTTTACTATCAATTTTTTTTATAAAGTGCAGAAACACGCACGAAATCATTTTCAGTTTAATATCACTGAAAAAATGAGACAATTCATTAACTGGAAATGGAAATGCAAGCGACTGAAGTTACGAGGCTTTTCTCTGAACCCTAAGACACGCGCCATGGGACAATGCCTACGTGTTTGATGATGTCAATGGCAATTGGTGCCACTGGGAAAGCCTTTTCGATCAAACTGTTGTTGATCACGCTCCGATAAAGCGCACAAGCTGCAGGAGTAATCAGCCGCCTTGGATTAATCTAGCCATTCAGAAACAAATTCGCATCAGGAATCGTTAGAAAATTCCGTAGAATTACAGCAGATGGAAACTGGAATAACTGCCGACTACAGCGGAACAAGGTTACATCCATGAAACGATGGTCTGTCAAAGACTTCTGCTCTGAAGCGGCGTCTAATTCTAGTAGTGGTTAATTCGTTAATTCGCTTCTGACCATCTGCAAGTAAACGCCAATAAGACTCAAGCAATGACACTGGGTAATTCCCACTACACTTATAATCCATTGGTTGCTGACAAGTCGATCAAATTTGAATCGAATCTTAAAAATTTAAGCATTACATTGGACCGGGAGCTGTCTTTTAAGCCTCATGTTACAATCATGTTAAAAAAGGCGCATGCAAAGATAGCCGCATTATGAAGAATTAGGCGGTTATTGTTCCTTGAAACGTTATGGTCGTTCTTTATCGCATCTTGAATACTGTTGCCCTATGTTCTTGGGAATATCTAAAACGTTAAAGAATAGCATTGAACGTACCAATATGCAATTAGGTAAGGATGTTACTGAGTCTAGGTAAATCAGCTAGTTACGATCTTTGCCTGGCCATGGCTTTTATGGATACGCTTGACCAAAGACGAATCGTGCAATCGTACATCTTGTTTATAAGAGTATTAGACTGAGTGACCCAAACTACATTCTCAGTTATTTACACCTAGAATAAGTAAATAAAATTTACGTGCAACTAGCTGAAGGTGGCTGGCAGCAGGTTCCTGTATTTGTCAGCACCTCTCCTTTAAAAGACCAGTACTACCCTGTTTAACGCTGCAATTATGGTATCAAACAAATGCCCAATCATTGGTGAACAATTTAAGATAATTTTCTTGACATTACAGGTTTACAATTTTCGAAAATTTATGGTGGCTCTGAATCCGCTCTAATCAATTTTTTTTGAACTTTCTGAAAGATTCGAGAATAGGCTCCATGTTTAATACCGACACGAATTTGGGTCTTGGATATTTTGAGATCGCAACCTGTCGCATTCTATAATAATAATAATGATGATGGTTTATTCACAATTAATCATAGGCGGGAAACAGAGAAAAACTAACAAACAATACATTAACAACAACAAAATCTCATGAAAAATCGTGAAAGGAGATGGAAGAGGTTATCCCTTTCTAGTCCAGCTCCTTAACTTAAATGACAATATATCAGTTTACAATCCTAAGTACAAAAATCTATTAAAAGTATTTATCTTCCATGTTTGAAACTATGTACAATTTCGGAGTATATTCATATAATACAAAAACACAAAATGATAATATAAAATTCACTGAACAGATTATTTTTAAAAGATCTTAAGTCTTTTGCTTCAGCGGTTTCTTTCCTTAAATTGTTCCATAAGTTTACGATGCGTATAAAAAAAAAAGAATGTTTATAGCAGTTTAATTGAGCAAGTATTGTCTTTAGCTTCAAACGATGGTTTGATCACAGCGGTCTGTACTTGTCAGCAATGTTAAAGAAATCATGTGGGTTTATGCCGTTCAGCCCATTTACTGTCTTGTAACATTCAGTGAGTGATGACAAAGTTCTCCTTTTTTCCAATGTTGGCCATTTAAGTCGTTTCAATCGATCTTGTTATTATTTGTGCCTAGTGCAAATCTGGACGCTCGTCTTTCGACTTTTTCGAGAGTAGCGATATCTTTCTTAAGGTGCGGCGACCATACTGGGGAACAATATTCAAGCATTGGCCTAACAAGACTTTTATACAAGTTAGAGAGCAGGTCTGGGTATTTTGGTCCAACAGTACGTCTAACAAAGCCAAGAACGCTGTTAGCTTTATTTGCACATTTGGTGACCTGTAGGCTCCACGACAGATTTGACGTGGCATAAATACCAAGGTCTTTTGTTTCTGACTCTGTGTTCAATTTATTGCCACATAAGTAATATTCAGGACATGATGTGTCATTCTTTTTGAAATTCTCAAAGCTTCACACTTGGTTGTATTGAAACTTAGATGACATTCAGTGCTCCATTGCTTGAGTGTATTCAAATCGTTCTATATAATATTTAAGTGTCTTCGTGAACGTTCCTTAGTACCTTGTAGACTTTCATATCGTTCGCAAATAATTTGCATTGAGATACTATGTTCCGAGTTGTGTCATTTATATAAATAAGGAACAGTATTGGTCCTAATACCGTTCCCTGTGGTACACCAGAAAGTACACTTGTCCAAGATGAATAATGTCCCCGAAGTACAACACGCTGGTAGTGCTATAGTGGTTCACGTTTTTTGTTGATTTATATATATATATATATAATTAATTTATTTGCATCACTGATTTACATTACTTACATATAAGGCATATAAGGTTTCCTTGCAAAAGAAGGTTAATATCGTGGCCTGTTAGGGAGAATTCTACAAACAGCTTCCATTTTCCTCTGTTATGGGGATCTAGATATCGCTGAATCCATTTCGTTTTAAGAGCGCGATTGAAAATTTGTACATCTAGCATTTTGAGGCCACCTTCGGCAAAGTCATTGATTATTTCTGTTCTTTTAACTTTATCTTGTTTGCCATCCCATAGGAACTTAAAAAAGACATCTTTTATTTCTTTAAGCTTGTGATGCGACGATGGTAAAGGGGACAAAATGTAAACTAGGTGCGAAGCGAGCAAACTCTTAATGACCGTTATTTTCCCAAGCAGGGTTAATCTTCTAAATTGCCAAATATCAAGTAACCTACAAATCTTTTCCTTCTTTCATTCATCATTCCTTTCACGGGAAAACATGGGTGAGCCCAACAAACTGACCTTCTCTCAACTGTGTGGCTTCATAGCTCAGTTGGTAAGAGCACTGCACCGGCATCGCAGAGGTCGTGGGTTCGAATCTCGTTGGAGTCACTTGAATTTTTCAAGTGCACATAAGGGACAATTGCTTAAATTGTCCAGAAAGTGTGACGATCATTTCTTCAGTTGATTTCTAATACCGCACTTCATAATCATTTCTTTCATTCATCATTCCTTTCACGGAAAAACATGCATGAGCCCAACAAATTGACCTGCTCTCAACCGCGTGACGTCATAGCTCAGTTGGTAAGAGCACTGCACCGGCATCGCAGAGGTCGTGGGTTCGAATCCCGTTGGAGTCACTTGAATTTTTCAAGTGCATATACGCCTTATTCCAAAACGGCTGCTATTTTAATATTCTTTTGTTTTTATTCAAATTAGCCCTTCTTGCCTCGTTCAAGGTAAAATATTCTTTTGAATTTTGGGCTTAAAGATAAGGCAACAAGGGCTAATTTGAATAAAAACAAAAGAGTATTAAAATGGCGGCCATTTTGGGATAAGGCGTATAAGAGACAATTGGTTAAATTGTCCAGAAAGTGTGAGGATCATTTCTTCAGTTGAAATCTTTTCCTTTTTTTCTTCATAATTCAGTGTTAGAGATTCGCCTTTAGTTGTAGAGAACCAGACCCCTAAAGCCTTATCTTTATTAGCAGGCCACATAATATGTTGAAAACCCGGGATTACTCTTCTTTGCAAACGTGAAGAGCCAATCCAAAGAGCTTCTGTTTTTTCGTAATTGATTCGTAAACCAGAAATAGTTGCGAAAGAATCTAACAGACTAAAGGACTGGCAAACTGAGTTATCTGAGCCATCTAGAATCAAGGTTGTATCATCTGCGTATTGACTTAGTTTACATTCTGTGCCTAAAACACAAACGGCCTTGATTCGATTGTGGTTTCCTATGGCATTTCCCAGTATTTCAACACAGAATGAATAAATATGGGGATAAAGGACAACTTTGTCTGACACCTGTAGTAAGATTGAAAAAGGCGGAAGACTGTTACGCGTGGTTCGCTTAGTGGACGTAATTGCCTGAAGACTAAACAGAACGCAGGGTTGTCGGAACAGCAACGAAACGATTTATTCCAGATGAACGTAGTCTTCACAGCCTCAAAACTCTGAATCAACTTGTCACTGAATACACTGTCACACGGCCTCTGCCAAACTTAGATAATCACAACCGCAGCTACTCTTGCTCAACACTTGACCTCAGTCACGATCAAATAAACTCGACCTTTGTCACACTACTCAGCTTGTGCAAAACTAGTCATCAACTCCGCTTAGACTCGTCTACTTAAATACGGCAATAAGGTTCTGGAACTTTCTAAAACAGTCTAATTATAGAAAGATTACAAAACACACCGATTCAGAAACGCTTACACAAGATCCTTAAAATAAACAAGCTATGAACTCACGCGAAGCCTCTAGAAAGTCACGCAATACAATTTTTCGTAACAAAGACCAACTGTTATTTTGAATACAGCTGCTTATATCATTATAGAATAATTTAACCCTGGTAATCAAGGAGTCACCAAACTTATAATAGCGGAGAGTTTTTTCAAAAATTCCATTCGAAAGCTTTCTCTAAATCTATAAAAAGTAAAATGCCCGAGATGTTCTGGCTTTCAGCGTAAGTTATTATACTATCTATTAATCTAACATTTTCACCAATTGATCTACCTTTGAGAAGCCCGTTTGATCATTGTTTATCAAATTAGGTAACACTTTTCATTCTTGCTGCAATTGCTTTTGTTGCAATTTTGTAGTCAGTTTAAAAGGCTTATAGGTCTCCAGTTTCTTAGATGCAGTAGCGGTTTGTCTTTCTTTGGTATCAGGGACTAGATAATATCTGCTGGACTAGATAATATTCCAAATAAACTTTTAAAAATGGCCGCCAGCGTAGTCGCACCATCTCTCACGTTAATCTTTGCAAAATCGATTGAGACTGGTATGTTTCCAGATGAATGGAAATTGGCAAGAGTGACTCCTATTTTCAAAAAGGGGAAAAGGAATGACCCGAACAATTATCGACCGGTATCCGTCATACCGACTGTTGCCAAAATATTCGAAAAATGTATTTACGATCGGCTTAGCAAATATCTTAATGTTAACAACTTGCTAACCCACTGCCAATCTGGATTCCGATCGGTACACAGTACTCTTACTGCCCCGGTGGATGCTACAAATAGCTGGTCGGTTAACATTGACAATGGCCTTGTCAGTGGTGTGGTTTTCATTGACCTGAAAAAGGCCTTCGACACCATGGACCATAATATTCTTTTACGGAAGCTTTGTATATATGGTGTTGACGCACTCAGTCTTAAATGATTTGAATCATATCTTTGCAACCGAAGACAAAGATGTAGCCTTGCCGGCCAGTTGTCTAATGCCGCACCGACTTCCTGTGGTATCCCACAGGGTAGCAATCTTGGACCACTTTTATTCCTAGTTTATGTCAACGATCTGCCCAGTTCCCTTAGGATGACCTCTCCAAGGATGTTTGCTGATGACTCTAATATAACCTTTAATTTGCTGCCAGCACATTGACTGATCTGGAGAATGGTTTAAATGCAGATTTAAGAAACCTTAATCTATGGCTAATTTCCGACAAGTTGAGCTTAAATGTTGCGAAGACTGAATTTATGGTTATCGGGTCAAACTAACGATTACATACACTATCAAACGACCATATAAACATTGAGATCAATGCCAAATCAATCACTAAAGTTAAAGAAGCCAAATCACTGGGCGTGATAATTGACGAACACCTCTCATGGACTAAACATGTAGAAGAAATTAGTAAAAAGATATCTGCAGCTATAGGCGCCCTTAAACGTGTAAGACCATTTATCTCACAAGACACCGCCCTTCAAATCTATCAAGCCTTGATCTTACCCCACTTTGATTATTGTAGCTCTGTTTGGGGTGACTGCAACTCAACTTTAGGTGATAAACTCCAAAAACTCCAAAACAGGGCTGCCAGGGCGATTACCGTGTCCAATTATGATACAAGTGCCAGTTTTCTCTTAAATCTGCTTAACTGGGATAATCTAATCACTCGTCGGAAAAAGCTGAAAGCCATACTGATGTTTAAAACAGTTAAGGGACTCTCCCCAGCGTACCTACAGAATTTGTTCAGTACCCGCAGTACAGAGTATAACTTAAGAGACGCTGAGGCCAAACTCGAACTGCCTATACCGCGCACAAATTATGGCAAGCGTGCTTTTTGCTATAATGGAGCACTGTTATGGAACAGTTTACCTATCAACTTACGGAAAATAGATTCCCTAGGATGCTTCACGGGGAAAATCGACCATCTTTATAACAGCTGCCGGTCGGGCTCCTACACGGCAATCTTGTAAAACAGTCTAGTTTAATGCAATTTTTTATTGTAATATATACTGGAGATTTTTACCGTGGATAAATAAATAATGTATGTATGTATGTGTGTGTGTGTGTGTGTGTGTGTGTGTGTGTGTGTGCGTGCGTGCATGCATGTATGCGTGTATGTGTGTATGTATGTATGTATCAAGCCCCTGCGTTGTGAGATGGAAAGGTCCCCCTGGGTGAAAGACGAGTTTAAAGCGGCAAGTATAAAGGGAGACAGATCGTCTCAAAACATTTTATAAAATTCTGCTGGAATACCGTCCGTCCCAGGCGATTTACCCGATTCCATTGTTTTTAGGCTTTCTAAGCATTCCGTTGCTGACAGTAAGCCTTCGCAAGGTTCTTTTTGATTATTACCGAGCTTTGTTTCAGTAACCTCAGGGAAAAAAAAGATTATCATGATCATTAACATCAACGCTTGTAGTCGTGTAAAGATGCTCATAGTAATTTTTTGCTTCGTCTAGAATCTCTACGTCCGTTGATAACATCTTCCCATTTGCGCTTTGGAGGTACCTAATGGTTTTACTGTTAAAGTACCGCTTCTCCAGATTATGGAAACATTTTGTATTGTTTTCTCCTTCATTATACCATTTCACTTTTGATCTAAGAATAGCCCCTTGAGTTTTATAGGTTGATTATTTTTTCTAATTGCTGTTTCTTAATTCCGGGTTCAGTCCGTATGTTTTCTCTCACCTTATCTGAAACATTACATTCGTCAAGCTTATTCTCAAGCGCTAGAACTTCTTCCTTTAACCGATTTTCTCTATTTTCCAGACGCCGTTTCCTAGCTGCGGCATAACTTAAACAGGCTTCTCTAATTTTCATTTTGATGACGTCCGATAATAAAATCTCGTCAACTTCACTCTGGCCTTCATATTCCTTACACACATCAGCGATAGTTTTTCGTATCAACTCAACGTATTGCGTTTCAGTTAAGAGGTGTGTGTTTAATTTCCAATAACCTGGTCCTCTGGGGTTTCAGGCTCTGTTTATGCGAAAAGTAATCATTGAGTGGTCTATTCAGTAACCGGGCACAATGTCAGCTTCCGTCATCTCTGGGCAAAGAGAAAGACTAATAAGAAAGAAATCTAAGCGGCATTGGATCTCAGGGTTTTCCCTTCTCCACGTAAAACGCGTGGCCTCAGGGTTTAGTATGCGCCAAATATCAGCCAGTTCGAAATCTTCTCTGATAGCCTCTACTTCTTCTTTAGATTTCAAATTTGTTGTGGCAAGAGCCCCTTTTTTGTCTTTAGAAACGTCATAAACTAAATTGAAGTCGCCACCTAAGAGTACAAAATTGCATTCAAAGGAGCACAGCTTTGTCCCGCACGTTTCTAAAGAAGGCTAGATTGTCCTCGTTAGGCGCGTAGACATTTACTAGTGTCACAATTTTGTCCCCAGTATCTATGTCTGTAATGATAAACCTCACTTCGGGGTCGGCAAAATGTTTCAGAATTTGACATTGAAAATTGTTGTTGAACAGTATGACAACGCCCTGGAGCTTGAGCGGGTTGTAAAAATAGTCGAATATCCCCATTCAGAGTGCCAATAAGGTTCTGTCTCCTTTGTGCTATGCACCTCTTGCAAAATAAATTTTTTTTTTTCAATCATAAAAACGTTTCTCTCCGTTTAGTATTGTTTGAGTGACCTCTGACGTTTAGGGAGCAAATTACCATATCATCAGGTTGCATGGTGAAAAAGTGAGAAAGGAAATCCTTTTTCGAGAGTGTCAGGAGAGCAGCCATGCAAATTAGCATTGTATCTACTAGGCCTAGATATTTGCAAATCGTACAAGGTACATGAAAGGGACGGATAATAACACACAGAGAAACGTAAACACAGATACAGACATATATTACGATAATAAATCTTTTTGGGTCCCGTTGCCTTTGGTAATAGCCGATCGATGTTTCTAAATATAGAACTCCCTGAAATCGTTACACATTAAATAAGTGGAAAAGTAGTAGCAAATAAATTATATAGCACCAGGGGCAATGTACCTTCCGCTGACCTACAGTTTGTCGGGCTGAGCTTTACTAAAATAGGAGGTAAAGCCTTTTTCCCTGGCCTTCTGCAACTTCTTCATTTGTCCTTTCCTCGAGTCGTACAACAATTTTGGGATGTCGTCGTAGACATGGAAATCTGTGTCCTTCAGGTGTTTCCGGGCCTTATCCATTACTAGTTCCTTATCCCCGTAGCGTAAAAATCGTACAATAATCAGACGCCAGGTTCCATTTTTCGGTTTTCCTAAGCGATGAAGTCTTTGAAATTCAATTGTTTCTCGCGCATTTGGAATCTTAAGTTGATGCTCGAGAAATTTATAGATAATCCCTCTTGTATCTTCTAATTGTGCTCGCGCACCATTGTGATCTTCGTCACCACCGTTCATGTTGTCAACTTGCTCTTCTAAAGAAGTTGTTTCTGGAGCTCGCAAACATCCTGCTGTAACTTTTTGTTCTCAAATTTTAAGTCGGATATGTCCTCATCGGTAAATTGAATGCTTTCTTTCAATTCATTGACTGTTGCAAGCTGCTTGGACTTTGTTTTGAGATCTTCAACTTCCCAATCCAGCCTGCTTACCTTTTCTTCAATACTTGCCAGTGTTGTGTGCATCTGGTTCAAGCGGCTTTCAATAGTATCAAGCTTTTCAAATTTTTTAAGTACAGCTTCAAGCTTCTTCTCTACACCTTCCGCCATTTCTAAAGCTTGGAACACTTCGTCAGTCTCCGAAGCAGTTGAGTGTTCCTTTGCTTGGTCTTTCGATTTTTTTTCGTCTGGAGATGGCAAAGAATCTTTGGAACCTTTTGAACGGTTTTCGCGTTTGCCCGGCATTAACCAAAAAAAAGAAAACTATAAATTTTCCGCGACGATTCAGGGAGCTCAGCGAAACACGTTTACTCTCCCATGTTACCAGTCCCAGCCCCCCTCGACTTCTAAGAAATTGCTACACCAGTCGTTTTTTGTTGATTTCTGTCGCTCTTAGGTTCACCACATGACGTGCTTTGAGGTTCTTGTGTTCAAGGCGTAGTGTAGTTGCCTCGTTATTCATAGATGCTTTCTTTACTGCGCTAACTGTCCATCAGTTATATTTAGCTTTTGTTCCACTTTCTGATGCCTTCGAAACGGTAATGACAATTGTGATGGATTTATATACCGCACATATCCCATACGGTTCATGGCGGTTTACAATTCTTTCTCTAAGGTGAGTTCAGACGTCAGCCTGTAAAAGCGCTTCTGGCAGCCACTATCGGTCCATATGTGATCTCACCCACGCAACCCACACATCAATGTGAAAAGAGGACAGATGAAATTACATTCACAAAGGCCAGAGGCCAGACCACAACACCGGGATCTACGTCCCCTACTCTTCACGAACAGTGTGTGGGTTCTTTAACGTCCCACGACGTTATTACGAACAAGGGTTGTGAGACCATTTACAGATGTCATTGAAAAGGCAGCACTTTCTCCTCAGTTATTTAAAGACCCTGAGTGATGGTCCGGCCGAGGTTCAAACCCACGACTATAGTCCCGACTATAGTCCCATGCCCTACTAACTGAGCCAAGCGATCGGTGGTCGAAGGCGTTGCCTTCGAAATATGTAATCCACACTATAGATACAAAATGAAGGAATGTACGGTAGAACACAGCGACACGAGTGGACAGAATATTTACCTGGTAGTCTTTCAGAGTTTGCATCTAGGAAATTGATTATGGCTATTGGATCGAAGTCTTAACGAAGAACGTCTTAAGAGAAAACTTTGAAAGAGCAACGGATAATTATCAAACTTCATTTACAATTTGTGCCGGTCTTGTAGTTAATCAGCTCGATCAGCTTAATTATATAATTATATAATAGTGGTAATAAAGCATTCATTCGATTGTAAGCTGAAATTACGTATGCATTGTAAGTAACTTCTTACGCGTTAAAATCCGTCATTTGAGTAGTGTTAGGTGTCAACTAGATGCTCTAATGAAATATTTTCGTTACTGGATGATGCGTTATCAATTATTACACTGGAATAAGAAAAATCAAACAAATTTATACAAGGAACGGATTTTGTCAACAAATTGGAAATTAATTACATAAAAAGAAATAGCAAGGACACACGGTCGTCCATAGTGTGAAAATGTAAAGAAGGCTGATTTGATATATCAGATGAATGAACAGGTAAATGAGGAAAACGTTGAGAAAATTGATCGATTTATTAAAGAAAACAAATTATAAAAAAGATATATGTATAGGTGTCTTGGTTTCATTGTCTCACAATCGGGCATAAAACTCCTACAGGAAAAAAAAAGAAATAAGTAAAAACCCAGACAAGTACTAACCCTCCATGTATTATGTATCATTGTTACCCTTCATACAGCATAGCAACATACATTGATTCATTTTCCTGCTTACAAATGTTGGTTTAGATGCTAGATTTAGAATTTTCTTTTATTTGTAACTAATCGAACATCAACCCTTTTCCCCAAGTTTTCCATAGTCTTGCCAAAAACAGCATTGTTCATTACTTTAAAAAAGTCGTTTTCAAATGCATTTTTCGCAGTTGTTCTTTGTTGAGTATTGAAATTATTATATTCCTTTAACCAAGGACGTTCATTAAATTCCAATACTTTATGGAGTTTTTTAAATTTTCATTCCCAAATTTAAATATAATTCTAAGTTTCGATAATGAAGGACGTATGTTGTTTTATTTCTTAAAATTGATCATAATTTACCAACATTTCTGCTTGAAACTCTTATACCTTTCTTTTATATCTTGGCAATAATCTGAAAGCATTTCATCTTTTACTTTCATTTTTTCTGGTGCTAATGAATAATCGCTACGTAAATCAAGCAATTTTTTAGGGTACTCTAAATCAAGCTCAGTGATTAAGCCCATATTGCAGTCTTCTGTATATTTGGCTGAAGTAGAATTTTTCATCTGTTTTTTAGTTACCCATCTAAATCCCCCATATGGTAGAAATTGGCTCATCGCCCAGCCATATAAATTGTTGGCATCCAAATACATAATATGTTTTGACTGTTCTTTTTCATCAAAAGTTTTCATATACTTGTTATTTGCTGCAGAGTGTCTATTAGCTATATCGCTAATGTCACCTCTCATGCCCATCTCTACAAATTGATACATGACAACATCAGTTAACAGCTCCAATTTTGTATTAGTCATTTTTAGCGAGGCATCCCAAGCTAAACCGGGACTAGTAAAAATGCGCTGGATACAACTTATTGTAATTCCATAACTTCTCGTTTTTCATCTTGTTTTTCTTATTGTTTTTCATTTCTAATTTCTTATAGTTCTTTTTCAATTTCACGCAAAAATTTATCTATTATTAAATCAGCTTTTTAAATTTTCTAGAAAAATTGATTCCTTATAAGCATTATTAATACTCTTTAATATTATTTCAAGTTTATAATAATAATAATAATAATAATAACATTATTATTTATACCGTGCAAAAATTCATTTAGATATGATCTAATGCGCTTTACATAATCATAAATAAATACTTAATTGAACACGAGTATAAATTACTTACTTATAGATATAAAAATTAAATTTAAATACAATGGCCTAAGATATATGTAAAATGAACTTAAAATTAATGAAAGATATCCTAACTAATAAATATATATGCTATATTGATAAAAATAAATCGTTATAACCGATGTTCATTATTATATTAATAAATCTATATTATTGGTAGGCAATTTAAAAAAAATATGTCTTAAGTAATTTCTTAAATTTATTGAGCGATGAGTCATCTCTTATGTTTCGTGTAGGAGTATTCCTCCACGTATTTGCCACCTCAAAAGCTCTTGCTCCGGATTTCCGTTTAGTTACAGCCTTTAAAGGTTCAAGGAGACGTCCATCGTTGTTTGATAGTAAGTTGTAACTGGACTGTTTTCTAAGTTGGACTAAGTCACAAATATAAACTGTTAGAAATTGATTATGAGCATAAATTATGCTTGGCACGAAAGAGGTCACGTGAGAGGTTTTTCATGGTCGAAGGTTTCTCTTGCCTTTCAGTCGAGTTCAGAGTCGAGATTTGAGTGTAGAATGAAGAATTTAAACACAAAATCTACAGTCCTTATGTTATGTCTTGAAGAATAAATCAACTTAAAATCACACGTTTGTGACATGGTCCTTCGAGCCGGATCAGCTTCATGAGTTGAAACAACGAAGTGAACAAGCAACTACGAATCGTCGAAGAATAAGGATTGAAAACGGTTGAGATTTGTATGAAAGGGAGGACATAAAGCATCATGAATATCGACAAGACGAAGAAAATTAGAGATTCACACAAGGCGTTTGTGGAAAAAACGATAGAGAATGTGGAGAAGATTTTGACCGACCACGAGGAAGATTTAACATCGTCCAGGGAAAAGCTAACAGCTCTGAAATCTCTGTTGAGAGAAAAATTGGAAACAACCAGAAAACTAGATGAAAGCATATTGGAGAACATTAAACCAAGGGGACTGGAGAAAGAGATTGAGGATTCTGGTGAGTTTTGTGAGAAGGTTTACAGTATTTTTGCCAAAATTGACTTTGCTGACGAAACATGGCGGTCACGCACAAACACATGCAGCTAAATACAGGAATTGCACCGACCTGTGATTGGAAGTTAAAAATATCATTAGTCACGCTGTTGAGGTAAAGAGACCTGTAGATTTGTGGACGAAAGTTATCTTCGCATTAAAAGTCTTTCCTTTTCTCAAATCAAATAAACATAAACTTTGATATTATTGCTGGAAGATAAATTTTCGGGTGAAATCTACTTCGGTAAAGGGCTAAATTTATGGCGTGGATTTGCTACCTACCGTTTGTTATTCATCGTCGAAAATTCACCACTGAAACACCAATAATATTTGTTTTCGCTTCAGTATCGAGCAGTTTTCGTTCGTTAATTCACTCGCTGTGTAATATGTTCTATTTGCAAACGTTTCACTTTTAACGCAAGTCTTAAATACAGGAATTGCACCGGCCCAATTGGTCGACTTCCAGCTGTAAAAAAGGAAAAAACCGAACGCGATAATCTGTCTTTTTTCAGTCCAAAGCCTTTGATCTTCACTAGCGAAGTTATTTTGCCCACAGCTCCCGTTCTGAATGCGCTTTCGAGCCGGTGCTTTTCCTGCCTCTAACGCTTCCAATAATTAAATACAGGAATTGCACCGGGAAGAATACTCGACGTTGGTGTCGATTACATGGTCTTATTATGAGATACCGCTGTTTAGAAGCCTTGCACATTCACTCAAAATAGCAAGAGCAGGAAATACAGAGGTAAGACTAAGACTGGAATGTCCTTAATTTAATTTTGTTATTAATTTGATATTTGTGTGATAAACTCTCACTGTAATTTATTACAAGACTTCAAAGTTATCTATCTTGTGGTATGAAGATGAAAATGTTTCTTGAGCTCAACAGCGTGACTAATGCTATTTTTAACTTCCAATCACAGGTCGGTGCAATTCCTGTATTTAGCTGCATGTCACAAACACCGGCGGTAGTTCATAGGAACGGTAATTCCAGGAATGCCGAAAGCGCGAAAGTGAAACTACCCAAACTCGAACTGAAATCATTTTCGGGCAATTATCAAGAGGGCAGAGCTTCTGGGACACATTTCAGTCTGCTGTCGATGGAAACACGAACATTTCGCCTATCGAAAAATTCACTTATCTGAAGAGTTGTGTGACAAGCACCGCAGAATCTGCAATTGCTGGACTGTCTCTGACTGCAGACAATTACAAGGCCGCTGTTGACATTCTTAAGGAACGATTTGGTAAGCCACAGTTGCTGATATCAGGTTATATGGATGCCTTGTTGAAGCTTCCATCTGTGAATTCAGTGCATGAAGCAAAGAAATTGCGTGAATTGTATGACAAGATTGAGATCAACATCCGAGGTTTGAATGTGTTGGGCGTTGAATCAGAGTCCTTTGCAAATTTATTGGTCCCAATCGTCATGGAAAAAATCCCCTCAGAGTGGCAACTGATTGTAAGCCGCAAGTTTGGCAGTGAAAGAACCTGGAATCTTGATGCTTTGTTGAATGCACTGAAAACTGAGTTAGAGGCCAGAGAAAGATGTACTGCAATGAAAATAAGTAGCACAAATAATGATATCCCAAGGTTTGAACAGTATAGGGTAAGAAGCAAACAGCCCTGCTCTGCTTCTGCCATTTACACAGGCAGTGAAGAATTTACCCCGCATTGTGTATTTTGCAAGAAGAATCATAAGTCAATTAACTGTATGACCATCACTGAACCAAGGACTAGAAGAGCAATTCTAAGACGAAAGGGCAGGTGCTTTGTGTGCTTGAAAGGTGGTCATATCTCCACCAATTGCTTGTCGAAGGCAAAATGCTTTAACTGTAATGGCAGACACCATGTGACCATTTGTGAAGGAACTAAGAACATTGTAACAGCCCGGAATTTGGTTTCTGAGGAGGCAACACCACGCAAGTCTGAACCATTTCAAGATAGGAGTGGAGGTGCCGGAACTTCAACGATGCACATCAGCAATAATGGTAATTCTGTGCTATTGCAGACAGCCCAAGCCTTTGTTTGTTAACCAGATGACCAGGAATTTGGATTAAATACCCATGTGATATTTGACTCTTGTAGCCAGAGATCTTACATAACCAGCGAGGCATGTGAGCAGTTGAACTTATCAACGGTTGGTAAGGAAACCCTTCTGATAAAAACATTTGTGGATAACTCAGCTTCTGTCAAGGAATGTGATGTGGTACAATTGTGTGTCAGAACATTGGATGGGATGAATGTCTATGTCACCTCATATGTTGTGCCAGTGATTTGCAGCCCAGTGTCTAGCCAACAAACCCAAGATACATTGGAATGCTACCCATACCTGCAGGGTTTACACCTTGCTTGCCGAACATGTGGTACTGTCAGGGTTGATATGCTCATAGGAACAGATTATTACTGGTCATTCTTCACTGGAAACATTATTAAGGGAGATTCCTATGGACCAGTAGCCCTCGAAACCAAGTTGGGTTGGGTGTTGTCAGGACCAGCTATGTGCCCAACATCATCAAGGTCATGCACTGTGAATTTGAGTTCAACACATGTCTTGAAGATAGAGTCCACAGAGATAAGTGATGTGAAGGATGATCTGCAGAAATTCTGGGACTTGGAAACTTTGGGCATAAGAGAAAATGAAGCATCAGTGTATGACAAATATTCAAATGACGTAAGATTCACTGGAGAAAGATACCAGGTAAAGTTACCTTTCAAGGATATCCATCCCATGTTGCCAGACAATTACACAGCTGCATCACGGAGGTTGACAGCAGCAATCAAAAAACTTAAGGATCAGCCAGAAATTCTGAAGCAGTATGATCACGTGATCAAAGAGCAATTACAGAGTGGTGTAGTTGAATTGGTGCCACAAGATCGAATCCCACAGCCAGGAACTGTACACTGTCTTCCACACAGGGCAGTTGTGCGACTTGACAGAGATACAACCAAGGTGAGAGTTGTATATGATGCTTCATCCGAAGTGTTTGGGCCAAGTTTAAATGAGTGTTTGGGTCAAGTTTAAATGACTGTTTGCATGTTGGACCGTCGCTGAATCCGTTGTTATTTGACATTCTGTTGAGATTCAGAGCCCATGATGTTGCCCTAACTGCAGACATTGCGAAGGCGTTTTTGAACATTGAAATTGATCCTGAACACAGAGACTTTTCAAGATTTTTATGGATGGATGATTTGAACCAGGAGAGTCCAGAGGTCATGGTACTTCGTTTTGCACGTGTAGTGTTTGGTGTGAACTCAAGTCCTTTCATTCTTAATGCCACAATCAGTAAGTTTTTAAAATCAAAATTTTCAACTTTTTTTTCAATTTTTTTTAGCTTGCACACTATTCCAAATTTTCCAACGCTTACTCTTCCTCATTTTAACCCTCAACTATTAAAAGTTAAACCTAATGACTCCCTAACAGACAACTAAACTGAATATTATTACCCGCCTTCGTGAAGCGAAGACAGCCATTACCCGGATTATCAAATTTATTAGAATTTCCCAAACATAAAAAACGAGCGCACCCTTACAAACATCTGAAAAATGTAATAAGGGTATTTTCAGCCTAATTTTCTGACAATTCTATTCATAAAAAACTGGAAGGCCATTAAAAAAACCTGAAGATAGCGTCCATGCTGACCAACATGTCTAGGCAATAATATAACGGAGCAAGAGCTGAGGAACCACGCATCCGGTAGGTGATAAATAACTTCCGGTATGTTTTTGTTTCTTTGTTAGTGTATTTTGGCTTTTCATCGATATTCTGGATGGCAATATTGAGTAGGCGTTCAGTTCGGTGATTTTGTGAAGGCATGTAGCTGCGCTACAACTGTGATCGGTAGTGGCGGATGTACAAGCGTCACAACAATTCAGGTTAGCTGTTTTGCAAGGGCATGCTCCTCTCCCCCTCTTCCGTGCACATTGTCCTGAACAGTAACAGATCACTAGTGGAACATAAATTCAGTGACCATGGCGTGGCCAAGTGAAATGAAATATCTCACCTCGGCAATTATGTCTAATTCTTCTTCGTCATCGTCTTCGTTTGAGGCCAATGCTGAGCCATAAAACTCTACACGCGTGTTTGCCAACTCTCTTGGAAAGCTATCCAAGAAGCACGAATCCAGCAAACTGTTCAGTATAAGCTATCAACTGAACAAAGTGAAAGATACTGCTATGGCGCGCGCTTCGAAATCGTCGACAGACAAACGAAACCCACAACAAGCAAAGAGCCAATCAGAAATCAGTTCGTCGTTTCAAAACGATAGCAATCGGCCGCAAAGCCGAATTGGTGAAACTGGGCCTTTAAGATATATTTTTACGCCTAATTTTTCTTTCAACTCTAGTCGTAAAAAACGAGTGCATACATTTCATAGGCAAAAATGCGCTCACACCCTCATTTACTATACTACTTTCGAGGCACAATTTAACATAAAGTTAAAGCTAGTGTCCCTACAAGATGCATAAATTTGGGCTGTAATAACATTTGCGAACCTCTGGCATCAGTTTTCAATCTTTCACTCTCACAAGCGATTATGCCTGACATCCTAAAGACTTCCAGTCACACCAGTTGACAAAGGTGGGGAATTCTTCGATCCTACTAATTATGGACCAATATCGACCCTATCTTCATTGATCCAAATTTTTGAAAAATTGGTGTATAAGTAACTTGTCAATTATAATCGAAAAAAACAATATTTGAACCGTCAATTTGGTTTTAGAAAAGCCCATCATCATTCAAGTGACTTCAACGGGATTCGAACCCACGACCTCTGTGATGCCGATGCAGTGCTCTTAGCAACTGAGCTATGAAGCCACACAGTTGAGAGCAGGTCAATTTGTTGGGCTCAATCCCGTTGAAGTCACTTGACTTTTTCAAGTGCATATATGAGACAATTGCTTAAATTGTCCAGTAAGTGTGAGGATCATTCCTTCAATTCATTTGTTGACTGCACTTCATAATCATTTCTTTCAAACCAAAATCACTTAGTTAGGATTATATTTTTTGCCCCCTCATATGGGAAATACACAGAAAGTCCTCTCCCTCTCTTAAATCTGCTCAATATTCTAACTGTACAACATGTATGCCAACATGTATGGACTTCAGGCATTTAAATTCATCCATAGCTGGCAAAATCAGAAACTACCAACAATTTTCAATACTCACTTTCAATATGCCAAAAACGTCCACTCCTATAACACAAGGTATGCCTCGAAAGGAAACCTTTGCAAAGTGCATAATAGAACGAATGTTGGTAAACAAACTATCTCGGTAATGGAAACAAATATCTGGCGGCAACTTAATCGACCTTTTCTTCTCTCTTCTATCTTCTGCCATATATGCTTCATGTTTTTTCTGTGCTTTTGCTTATGGCCCTTGCGTCAATATTTTGTGTGTTCTTCGGCCGCTTCGCGTATTTGTACGTTTTCCATGTTCGTTTGTTAGTGAAAGCTACACAAAAACCACACCATTACATGTTTAGGTTCTAAATCGGAAACCTAATGGTTTATTTAGGCCAAGGCATCTCGATCTTTATTCATCTATATTCATTTTAAAAAACATCTTTTAAAATCCAATTTCATTATTTTGTTAAATATTGTTGTTGGTTGTGCACGTTTGTGCAGCTCGTCTTGTGTTGTGCAAAGGAAAGGTTGATCCAAGTCAATGTGGCTATAAAAAGGTCTCAGAAAGTGCGGCGGGCCAAAGCCCCTCTAGAAGTCAGACGTTTGAGATCTCTCCCCAGTTGGGAGGGCAAAACGGTGCGTCACAAACTTGATGAAATGAGCTACTAGGTCCCAAGGAAAACCCCGGAGAAAAAGAAAACGATCACATCGTGGCTGGGGAAAGGACATGCAGAAATGGTTGGGCAAGACAAGCCCTCGAATTTCATTGACCGGAGTATTAGTACATGGGCCCGGGCACGCATCTGACCAAACGACTGAAAAGCGGGGATCCCAGCGTCAAGGACATCAACGGCGACATAGATTATGCCCATACCAAGAATTTGAGGCAAAAACATGCGTGAAAAGGTCATCAACGCTCCGCCTAACAAGAAGATGTGGACTTAAGCCATCATCAAGGCATGGAAGCACAGACGCGTTGAAGTTTCAAACAAAAAATAAGAAACTTTGATTCCGTACGAAGACTGTCCATGTGTCTATATATGACTAATGTGGGTGATAGAGAAGTCTGATTCTAGTCTTGTTCTTTCCGTGGTCTGGGTCGAGGTGGGTGCAGTAACAGCACTCGTTGAACCCTACGGCAAACCCCACGATGTACATGTCTCAGCCCGAGCGCTGTAACGAGAAAGACCTGACATCTACACCCAGATGGGGTCGTGTCAGGAACCAAAATGGTCGTGGTTGCAGGACAGTCACCCAACGAAAGTGATGATGAGGCGTCAGTTCTGATGGTAAGAGTCTGTACCTTAGGCAACGGTGGTGTAAGGGTAGAGTCTAGGAGTGAGTGAGGTAGAAAAACGACAGTGATATTCGGAATATCAGTGGATCATCTATTTGCGTCGCACGATCTAGGTTGGAAAATAAGTGAAACGAAAACAAACTACGTGGTCATGTGCATGACCTAAATTAGAAACACTGGTAAATATTAGAAACACGTCAAACAATTACTCACTGTGCCATGTATCCTGCAGTGAGGTAGCTGTGCCAACTGGGCGTGGACGTCGGCCCCTCCACGGCGCGGTCTAATCACTCTATCTAACGAACGGCCAGCGACTGTATGTACTCTTACATCTCGAGTGGGTGGCACTCCCAGTAACTGGGTTCCTCCTTCTGCTCCTCCTCCTCCTCCTCCTCCTCCTCCTCCTCCTCCTCGTCCTCGTCACACTGGGTCAGCGGTGAGTTGATCAAGATGTTTGCACTTTTGTGAGCTCCGTTAAGTTTCTCTAATTCCTTTCCATTCGTAAACGTTTGTTGTTTTTTCTCATATTTGTGCTTTTGGTCTTCTGCAGAACATCAAGAAACATCAAGCAATCAATACATTACGGGAACTATTCACTTCTTAAGTACGAAATTAATTGTCTCATCTCAATAAAAGATATTGAAAACAGAATTTCTACAGATGTTGTTTTCATTATAACTTATTGTACTTTCCGGCATTGGAATAGAAGCCAAAATATCATCAGACAAATCAAAATCACTGTCTGGTATATCTTCAAGCACTTGAGTAATTGTTTCCGACTCTTTACATTTCTCAGTCACTTTACTTTGACCCGACTTGCGTGAGTCATTGACCGGTGCCAAAAGTTTACTTACATTTTGGACCTGTTTGTCACTAGCCTTTTGATAACCGAAAAGTGCATTGGACCTGTGTCCTGTTTTCCCTCGCCAATTTCTCTTCTACTGAATTCTGAAACAATGTGCCGTCTTGCGAGGCAATCCTGCCTTTCCCAACAATTTTTCAGGGAGAATCTTGTTTAGTCTGCATAAGCCAACCGGACTCTTCTCATATTCAAATTTCCCGCCCCTGTGGGGACGAAAGTAGAAGCTGTCGATGGATTCTGCATGGCTTCGAATTTTCTCGATGTAAACTGAATATATTGAAGCTAGGCAAGGACTGTGGCTTTGCCTGTTCTCGTGACAAATGTGTTCAATATAGCGTGGCTTATTTTTCAAATCTTTTAAGCCGCCCTTGTACGTTTTGCCTCTAAACTCATCAAAAACTATCTTGTTTCCCTCAAGAACAATATTACTCAAGCGAATCAACCTATGTTCACCGGCCCGTAGACCGAACAACTTGCCATTATAAAAATACACTGTATTTAATAACGACTCAGCTGTATTTGCTGCCAGTAGAGCCATGTCCCATAAGATTGTTCCTTCTCTCCCTGTTATCTCCTCTCTTCCCGACATCTTTGATGCCTGCGCGACTCCGCACTTGGTGGCGTCCTTCATTTCGCCTTCTAGTGCTTTTCGAAACACTATGAACCTTTAAAATACAAACAATATACAGGTTAAAACAGAACATACAAAAAAAAATGCGATGAAATATTGCTTCAAAGAATGTCGTTTTACCTCCTGTCACTTTTCTCCAGTATGTTAAACGCCTTTTCTTCTTGTACGTTTCCCAAATGGCGATTAATGCCGCAAACAAGTAGGTACAGCGTCTTAGGAGGGTAGCGTTCCCCGGTTTGCTTCGCAACTTCACAAATGAATTTGCAGAGCCAGATGTCTAAACTGTCGGCGGACATGTGCTTGAGTGGGACTGACAGCTCTTCGACATTGGTCGACTCAAGTCCGCTGCCTCCAGATGTTTCCAACTGCGCTTTTTTGTTCATTCTCGTATTCTGCCAGGCAGTAAAAACGTTCACCGCCCATTTTGCATTTTGTATCGGCTCGCCATTGTAAACGCCCATACAGATCGGACGCGAATATTTTATCTACTACTTAAAACCACACTTCTTTCTCTATATTGCGTAATAATGTGAGGTTCAGCGCACCCTTGAAAGTTAATTTCATGTACTTGACGAACTTGACTACCATTTTGAAGTAATCGGCATAACTCTTGAAAACTAAAATCACAAACGCGAGTAGGCTGGACTTTACTCTAAATTGCCTAATAATCATTTTGAATTTAAATACACACCAACACACAACAAACACAAAATCCATGAGAAATGTCGAATATTTTCAACACCATTTGGCGTCTGTTGGACCAAAGCTTGCACATAGGATACCAGCTTCAACTAGACGTTTGAGGTAAGTATTACTAAGGAAATTCTAATTAGTCCCATTCTTTCTACTTTGAAGCTCAGGATACTTATTTTTCAGCTTCTGGAATGGTAAAAGTCCTCAGCGTCTGAATCTTTCCTAGTAACGCTTAGCCTCTAACCTTCCACATATATTGAGTTCCTCGGACAGATATAACAATTGTATCGAAATTGGCTTTCATGCTTAAGAAAAAAATACCCTAGTGTTTTAATATTTGACCAGGCTGCAGTCAATCCATCATTTCCTGACTAAAACGCTTCAAACAATGCAGTCCGAGTAAGTATTTTATCTTCTGATTCTTTCTGCTCAAAAGATAACCTTTTATTGTTCACTCCATTACAAAAGCTATTTATAGAGTCTTAATTCAAACTAAACGAGCTTTCCTTATAAAGCATAATGTGGGGGCAATACCATGGTTTTGAAATGCTGTCAGTCGTGACATGATGAATGAAATAGAGAAATTGGACAACTGGGGTTGCTGCAGGCGACACACTTTTCATCACTGCTGTTTCTGTACTTGGAAACACTGTCTTCTGCTCGCGTTGGGTTTTCAACTTGTTTAGGAGGCTTAAAATCAGCTTCCTAGAGTACAACTTCCCTAGCACTTAATAAAGTAATAAGCATGCACCATTCAAAGTAGTAAAGTAAAAAACAAGTCCTATAAACAGTGGGTAACCTCAGGACTCAAAAGTCTATGAAGATTAGAGACAGGATGTACTAAAAGAATGGCTCTCTACCCATAATTCAGTTTTTTAGACCAAATATAAGTTATACAGGAATAAGATTACCTCAATAAAATGTACCGAGAAGTGTTTTATAATAAGGTTTGATCTAATGCTTCCGATAGCAAATGAATGTAGGATAACATAACATAAACATAATAATAAATAGAAAACGTCCCAGATCTTATACAGGGGAATTGCACGTAGATGGTAAAAATTACCGGCATCTGCAGTCCATATGTAAATGAGTATTTTTGTAATATCCCTTCGTTTCTAGCTTCAAAGTTACCCAAGACATTTGAAACTTGCCTGTTATCTTTCACAAAACTTCAAAAGTTCAGTTTGCTATAGTTTACATACATATATACATACATACATACATACATACACGCATACGCACATACACACATACATACATACATACATACATATATATATATATATATATATATATATATATTGTTTCAATATACATGTATATTGAAAGTCCAGATACAACGAAGTCCTTTTGAGTCAATAAGGCTCATCCTTTATTAGCTTCTGTGACTGCATGTCAGATTTATCGTCCTCTCGTGCATATTGTTAACTTATCTATTTGCCAACGTATCTTTCCTAATAGTATGAAAATAGCAAAGGTTGTTCCTGTATTTATACAAGGTTCCCCATTTTCATGCGATAATTATCGGCCCATATCAGTTCTTCCTGTGTTTAGCGAAATATTTGAAAAATGCATATTTAATCAAATTTTGTTTCATCTTGTTCTGAAGATATTCTAACTCCGAATCAATATGGATTTCGACCTTGCCAGTCGTACAATTGATTTTTTAGTCGATCTAACAGAAGAAATTACAGTCGTCCTTCATAATGAAGACTATGTAGTTTCCTTGTTTCTTGACCTAAGTAAAGCCTTTGATACAGTAAATCACCAAATTTTATTGAAGAAGCTAACTTATTATGGAATACAAAACATAGAAAACAATTGGTTTGATTCATATCTTATATTAATGGTGTTGCATCTCACCTGCATCAAATTTCAACAGGAGTACATCAATGATCAATATTAGGCCGTCTGTTATTTTTAATATTTGTTAATGACTTTTCAGATGCCTCTACTTACTTTGCAGATGATACATCCTTAATATTCTCTGGTAATTCTCTGGTTGATGATTTACTTACTGAGATGAACCATTATTTACCTGACATTTTTGACTGGCTTTGTTGCAAGAAATTAACTTGAAATCTGAGTAAAACTAAGTGTGTTATTTTTCAACCTCGGCGAAAAAGTAAATTATAACCTTCACAAGCCATTAGTACCAGCAGACCAAATCTTACAGCAATCTCACTGTTAAATTCCTTGGTGTACATATTGATTGTCACCTATCATGGCATGATCACATTGAATACATCAGTGGTAAGATAAGTGTTATTTGGCGCCCAATCACTGATTTCAGTCCATTATTCGTTAATATATCCTTATCTTAATTATGGTTGTGCTTTACAGGAAATAATTATGATTCCCCCTCTCTAAAGTTGTGAAGCTGCAAAATAAAGCTGTTTGCATAGTTAATGATGTTCCTCTGATTGAACCAATAACTCCTCATTTCGTAACTCTGCGTTTATTGAAACTTCCTGATATAGTTAAACTTAACACTTATGTAGTGTACCGGAAACGGAAGTTACTAGC
>BLFK01000231.1:80369-82869 GCA_014634185.1 Astreopora myriophthalma | reverse complement strand
GCCAATTGTTGTCTAAGGACCAGTCCTGTGAGAACGCATCCACATCGTCTGAGCCCGGTTGGTAAAACCTGCAGTTTAATTTGAACAATTTAGCATTGCAGCTGCAGGTAAATCTATCCACGGAATGTGGACCCCAAAGTTCTTCCAAATCAAAGAAAATCTCACCGTTAAGAGAATAATCATCGAAATCAACAGTCCTGTTAACAAAATCTGCACGGGAGTTCTGGTCACGAGGTAACCAGTTAACATGAATCTGGTCCCTAGAGTTGAAGAGAAAAATACTAAGAACAATTTTCTGTAATTCCTTTATCATCCTACCGACTTGGACGATTCCGACAACGTTCTGGTTATCAGTGTAACAACGCACCCTATGACCAGGGAAATAATTTTTAAAAGCTTTGAGTGCAAACTTAATGGCAACAAGCTCCCTCCAGGGAGAAGACTGGGATTCCTCCGTGGACCAATTTCTCTGACATACTAAATCAGCACCCTCGATAAAAGCGCCGGAGCCTGTCGAGGACACATCCGAAAAAATAACCTTGGAAGGGACAAAGGGAGTAGGCCACAAAATGGGGCCACTAAAAGGTACCAAATTGTCCCGCCAGAATTGAAGCTCTTCCATGCCCTGTTCACTCAGGAAAACCGCAGAGTTCCAGGACCTTCTCGAATTAATAACAACATACAAATACCATGTCATAATTTGAGTAACATTCCCACAACTGGCGGATAAAGAAATGATCTGGCCAACGATTGAAGCGATTTTCCTAGCATGAATAAAAACTGACTGTTCCAGTTGGGCACAAATGTCAATCACATCGGTCAGCACGGACCAAATAACTATTAGATTTAGCAGCTTTGAAAGACGATCCCGCTCCCACACCGTCATAAAAAAAAATGCGATTGGGATCCTCTGGGCCCTCCAGGGGTTTTGTAAAAATAAAAGGTCCACTATAAAGGCCAAAAGGCAATACAGTAAACTGAAATTATCTCCTGTGACCATCACCAAAATCCCAGGAGAACGCCAAATATCTTCGATGATGTGGAAAATTGTCTACATGATGGTATCCTGACTTCAGGTCAAAGGAAAAAACGAAAATAGTCTCTAGCAAAAATGCTTTTAATGGTATGCAAACCCTCACACGTGAATTTCTTCTTGTGAACATGTAAACTAACGTCCTAAGTCCAAAATGAGCCTTTTTTTTTTCAGACCTATACCTGAGCGCGAAAATGGCGGCTACTTTTCAAACCTCTACAACAAATTGGAACTTACTATTTTTCACATGGTTTTTTTTAACTTTTTAGGTTTCCGTTTAACGGCTAAACTTTTTAGGTTTCCGTTTAACGGCTAAATGGCATGATCTCGTGTATATACCACCACGCGTCCCCGCACTTGAGCTCTCATTTTACTCTTTAGGTTGAAGAACTCGGTTTAGTGATTAGGTCTGAGAACTTAGTTTACTGATTAGGTCTAAGCACTTTGTAGGATTAAGAACTGATTTAGACTGGTTAGTTTAAGAACTAGGCTTTGTGTGTATATCCATGAGATTCTTGCGCGGTTAACAACTTCATTCATGACAAAGAGAACTTAGAAAGCTGTTTGCTACCCAAACGAGATGCATTTCGACCAAGAATCTTATCTCTCACAAATGAGCATAGAAGACCTGTTGTCAACTGGAATAAACGGGGCTATACTTGTGTTCATCTACCGAGGAAAGATCTTTGTGGACATTCATCGTAATCCAGGACCATGTTTCCAGAAGAATTCCAACGGAAAAGAAGAAAACGCAAGGTATTACTACAAGTTTACTCAACATGCTGTCGTTCAACAACCTATTATTTACAATCGCAATTATCTATTAGCTTTATGGATAACTGGCTAGTGTCGTCTGAATCCTACTATGTTGTCCACTCTGGCCTTCTTTAAAATCGTGAAATATCGTGGATCCAGAGCTGGTAGATCTATACAAAGATCTAAAATGTCAGAAACCATCATATTCAAGTTCGTATTTCATCGAGAAACTCATCAAAGATACGCCATCAAACTTTGCATAATACCAATGCGACAAACTCCTCAAGGACCTCTGTCAACAATAGAAACCTGTCTAATATAATAACTATTTATCCTGATGAGCAAGAGCCTCCAAAAGGAATGATTACGAACATTGTGAATCGAAATAACGGATTGACTGGGCTATGTAAACAAAAGATATTACTTCTAATGCTCGCTCTGTTAGGAATAAGACAGTGGATACTTTTGGCCTTAAATTTGCGAAAGAAAGCAGATCTCAACCCTGTTACAGGGACTTGGCTTACAAAAAATGACTCAGCGGTGTTTCCAGAAGTGTGGAAGCATGCGCTTGTTAAGCCTCTTCTTAAAAAATATTTCAGAGCTGATTTCCATCAAAGCCCAAAGTGCTTATAGTCTAAGGTCTGCTAAAGGAATTTTGCTCTCGCCTAGTATTGTCAAGACTCGCAAAACACTCGGTGACAGGGCATTCCA
>BLFK01000231.1:52869-75369 GCA_014634185.1 Astreopora myriophthalma | reverse complement strand
TCCGAGCTCTTGGGCATTCTTCACGAGGATGATCAATACAACGCTGATAACAAAAAAATTGTTTTTCAGGCAAGAATATTGAAATATCAAACAAGACTATTAATAAGAAGCTTGAAAATGTTGCAGCTTGCCTAACTGCAAATAAGCTTTCTTTGCATGTAAAGAAAACACATTTTATGATTTTTAAAGCTGCAAGAGGAAAATTAAATCAAGCTGTTCCAATTAAGATAAATGAATAGTCAATTGAGCTGGTAATGATACTATGGTGTACGCGTACTTGACATACTGTAACTTAATTTGGACTAGCACTTATCCAACCACTGTTTATTATCCAGAAAAAAAAAGGCTAGATTAATGACATTTGATAAATGGAATGAAGAATCTAGGCCACTATTCGTGCAACTCATGTTACTAAATATATATATCAGCTAAATATATATTTGACTGCATAATTCATGTATTCATATTTTAATCAGAATTTAACAAGTTATTTTTTTTATGTTTAAACAAAGATGTACTCAAACATAATACTCAATCAGCATCAAATATACATACTGATTGCAAGAGAACAAATTATGAGAAATTTTCTTTAAACTTTAGGGGCACAAATCTGGAATGAGCTATCCAAGGAACTAAGAATGTTGGAATCATAAAATTGTTTCAAGAAATTAAGCAAAGATTATGCACAAAATCACTTTTATTTTTAGAGTGAAGACTCGAGTTTTACTTACTTGCATTATATGATATAATTAGTGGATTAATCCATCTTCTGTTTTTGTTTTAAAATAAGTTACTTGAATTGAAAGACTTCCTACCATTGTGCTAGTTAACAGATATGTATGTGATATGTGATTGTGAAGAGATGGTGAATAACTTAAAAAAAAGAACTTAATAATAAAGCGCTTCTTTTGGTGGAAGCTTTGTCTTACACGAGTTTGCAAAGTCATATCGATAAACACTTTTTTGAAGTATAAGATTAAACAGCTTTTCCTCGAGACTGTGAAAAATCACTTTCGTTTCTAACCCAGAAGTCTCGATCTGTCTCATTTAGCCTTGGCCCATCAGTTTACGGTATTATAGAAATTTAGAATATTAGAATAGAGATCCCACCAGATAATGGCCAATCAGATTGGGCCTGTTAACCACAACGCATCTCATCATGCTCAATGCAAATCATGGTACAAATCTAGCAGCAGCGTTCTAAAAAAGATACTACCGTAAACTGATGGACCGCATTCCACTGCAGAATGAGACTTCTGGGTTATGGCCTTGTGAGTTGGTAGAATAGCGTGCAGCGCAATCGCACGGTCATGGATTGGAGTCCCGTTCAAGCCTGGATTTTTTTCAGGCTTCTTTGCGACTGCTTTTAAGCAGTTGCTTATTAACTGCAATGATCACACTTTAAATCAAGACTGAGATTAGCGGCCAAATTGGCCACTGACATCAATATATTGTACCTCAAAACGAACATCTTTTTGCTTTCCATTCTTGTCAACGAATCAACATTTACGTCTTTGGAAAAGCATTTTCCTCGTGACATGGTATACAACTAATTTGTTCTACTTTTGACGTATTAACAGCGGCCAGCTTCACTATGAATAAGTGGGAATCATAACCGGAAAGATTGCGAAATACCACCGGGAGCATCTTTGGTTTTCGGCAGATTACAACTCTTATTGGCGACTCCTCTAAACTTTCCAGTAAAGTGGCAATGGTCTCTTATCGTCTTATCCTTGAGTGTGAGAGGCTACTCACATATGTGACATTACAGACTTGTATTAAAATTCTGTATTGGCTTTGGTATAAATCATAGCTTTCGGAAACATGTAGTACCTAGGATATATTTTCTTCGTTATCTTATAAACCTCTCTAACAAACTGTGAAGCAACGTATACACAACCGTTTTCATGTTGAAATCCACTTTCTCATCAAAACGCATTACATAAAATTCAGACGGAATATGTTGCTGATATTTTTCTTTAGAAATTTTCTGTATACCACGCTGACAACCCTCTACAGGAATCAAAGTCTGCGTAGATTATAAACAGTGGTATAATTTTTTTCCAGTTATGGGTCAATCCCGACAAGACCAAAAGACATGGAAAATCCGCTCAATACCCCAGTTTCATTCAACCACTTTCATCTGCAACTTGCTTAACTTTGAGATTTTTCCCAAAATACCCAACTCTTGCTTGAGACTTTCTAGCACATTAGGATTTAACCGCTCCAATCGCCTCATTAAACTTATTATTCGCTTCAATGCTCGCTCAGTCTCTTTCTCCTCTGCAATGTTTTCCACAAACATTGGTCGTCGAAGTTTCTTCTTTTTCTCCAGTCGCCTCCATTAACAAAGCCTTTCTCATCTTTGAATACCCACACCTCCTCGACTCTTTCAAAACTTTACATAGTGCACGCATATTCACAGCTTCAAGCAAATGATTGTTGTCTCCATTTTTATTATATCCAAAAAATCTTTGAATTCAATTAAAAGGGGGTGATGGGGAGATGAATTAAAAAACGATTTGTAGTCAACTTTCACATATTTTAAGTCAACTGCTGTAAATTTTAAGTCGAATATAAATAACCGCTTTTTACCACTACTAACTCCTGGTGTTTTTACTTCCTCTCACAACCACAACCAGGAGCCCATAGTTCTAAGTTTTAGAACTTTGCCAGTTACTATAGTGCACGATCTTGGAGGAGCTGTGGTGTCTTTGTCCAGCAGCCCCAACACACAATGAGCATGCACAGTTATGCTTCTTTTGGCGACCTGTGCTTCATTGATAGTTCAAAGAAAAGAAAGAAATTATTTTAAATTTGAATTGGTGATTTTAACTTGCAATGAGAACTGACACAAGGCTCATTGTGGCCTACGAAGCTCTTAATTCTTAAGTATCACACATGTTTATTTTCCAAACAGTGGTAAAACTTCGTACAGTGACACTAAAAGTCCTCTTTTGACGTGAAGTAATTGTAGTAGAGCGTTATATGGCAAAAGATAAGACTGGAAAAGAACTTAAGAGGATGACAGAGCAAGCATTACAAGCCCTGAAATAAGTCTTGAACAGTGCTGAAAAGCTTACTTGAAAAAACAGCAGATCGATACAACGCCGCAGAACAGTAAATAAGACAGTGATGATGACACAAAGGAAGAGTACCTAGGAAAACACGAACTGACGAATGCTGCCCCTTAAATGAAGGCCAGGGAGCCCTGAATGAAACAAGTATTGCTTATTGGCCTCTTTACCTCATTCTATCTCTGACTGGTTAGCTAGCACGATAGCCCCTTATACTACCATGCTGTACCCTTATCACCGTTTGTAACAATACATGAAATAGGACAGTGTTTCCAAGTTAAAGATGTTTTTTTTTTTGTAAACGTTGGATTGCCATGAATGGGGAGATTTTTAGTGTAAGCGAAGAGGGTCTGCCAAAATACGAAACAGCTCTCAAGCAATGAAGCCCGTTTGCACCGTAAGCAAACTACCCAACATTAGAAAGGTTGCCTTGTGAATTAATGGCAAATCCCTTTCAACAGAATTTAATTTCATAGAAAATCTGGTATAAATTAAAAGACGGTAAATCCTATTAAACTGTGAGAAAAAACACGACGACGAGTGTAAGACCACTTGATGTCAATTTCTTCTTTAACATGAACGTCTTATTTTCCCCCATGTTAGACAGGCAAATGAAAGACTAACTGTGAGAGGGAAAGTACTTCTCCGCGGTGTTCATTAGACCATTTTTCGTTTTTCATAGACGAAGTTTTCCTTCGTAAGTAATATGAATTCAGCGAATAAGGGGTTTTAAGAAAATCTAGCTTGAAATTAATTTTAACGGGGTTATGTAAGGTCTTAAAACTGGTAAGGGACTAAATCCTTCGCACATTTGAATGTGTTAGATATAGTGAGAGACCTGATGCAAGAACAGTTTATTGACGAGCTAGTATTCAAGTGCCTAACGCTGGAATGTGATCTAGGAAGTGCAGTGGCCCGTCTTATCTCACAGCCAGGACAGTTTGCTGGTATTTATTTATTTTAAAGTTCCCTAACTTCTGTCACCACACATATATTCCCATTTCTCCTGGAAAGTTGTACAGGATCCAGAAAACAAGCAGTCATTTGTCCTGTATCTATAAACAGATGACGTCACAATCTGCTGTGCAATGCAAACTTTTTTCCAAATTGAAAGACAAAGCTGGTTAATGTCATGTAGGGAATAGACCCATACCTTCCATTAGCTCTGCCGCGGGATAAGTGACCTTGGTAACTTTATGAACGTTGTGCGGCCCATTGAAAGTACTGCAAAATTCATGGGGATTGATCGTCTTGAACGCTGACAAGTGGCTTTTAGAAATTTGAGACTACTAGCGGTTACATTTCCGCTCTCGCTCGGTAAATGTTTTTCGCCAGCAATGTCGTATCCAGCGTGGACATGCAACTGGGAAAGGCATAGCACTCGACGCACACTCGAACACAGTAAATTTATGGTGTCATCACATAAAGGTAAAATGAGCCCATTGCGCTTGCTCATTGGTGTATGCATAGGACTGGGGATTCATTACAGATACAGAAATACGAGGGCGACCCCGCCGCTCGTGAAGAAGTTCGTGTCGATCAGGACGTATTTTACTTTGCTGCCTTGAGCTTTTTCCTAAAGACATCTATGATTCGGTTGTCGACCATAATGCTGCGAACACCCATGGTTTACGCAGGGGAACTGGGAAGCTCCGAACAACAACCACAAATCGTATAATGTCAACTTGAGCGTCTTTATTCTTTGACTCTTTATTGATTCATGGACCGGTTGATTGATTATTCGATCTAAGAGAATACACGTTACAATTCCTTCCCGAAACAGGCACGATTATTTGGCATTCTAAGTGCAGAGAACTACAATATGAATGACATTCAACACAATCATAACTTACTTCTGTGGCGGGTCGTAATTCACAGTCTTACTTAACTGTTTAGCTTTTCTGGTAAATTATTCTCGTTAGTGCAGTATAAAGACCGATAATACGGAAATAAACTTTCATCTAAGACCGGTATTCAACTAACAGAAATACGACGTTCTTTTCACAGCTCTCCAGAAGGATTTTGAATCATCAATGTTTTTCTGAATAAGGTTCCAATAACAACTTGCTTTAGCGGAGCGCAGTTTGTTGTTCACGGCGTTTCTCGATCTCTTGTAGGCACTCCAATCTATCGCTTTATTTGTCCGTCTCACCTTCTTTAGAAAACAATGTCTTTGTTGCATTGATTTGTTAATTTCATGTGTTAGCTATGGGTTGTTAACACCCCTGACTTTCTTTTGGATCAAAGGGGCGTGCCGATCACACTGCTCTTTAAAATCTAATTCAAGAGATCCAAGGCATTGTCAGAGGCGTTTCTAACAGAGTCCCAGTTGATTTGGCTCAAACTTTCACAAAGCTCCTCAGGCGAGTAATTTCTGTAGTCTGTGCATTCAATTATTTTGGGTGCATATTTCAAAGCGTTTATTTTCCTAACACACAAAAGAAGATCATGGTCACTTAAATTGAAAGGGACCACTGCCTGCTTGCTGCTTGACAATATTGCGCGCATTGTTTCGTCACAATCAAGTCAATAAGTGTAGCACTAACTAATGTTACCTATTTAGGACAGTCGATCAGTTGCAAGAAATTATGAAGGCGAAAACTGCCTCTTAGGGCTTTCAAATCTGCTCCTTGCGTCGGTGCTTTAACATCGTAGTTAAAATCACCAGTCAGCAGCGTTTCTTTATCCTCTCTGAAACTCTTTCCAAGCTCAATTGGAAGAACCAAAAACTGAGATTCATCCGGCGGGCGATAACAGGTTCCCACAAGAATTCCTTTTGACTTCGGAAACATTAACTCCAGCCAAAGGTTCTCCAGTGCCATATCCTCTAAATCGAATCTTCGCACAGAATTCGCATAAATTGCAACGCCACCACCTTTACGACCCGACGAGCGATCTCACCTAAACAAATTAAAGCTGGGGATCGCAACCTCGTCAGATGGCGCTCGCTCATTTAGCCAAGTTTCATTGAAGGTCAAGATTCCGATGTTTCGACATCGCTGCAAGAATAACCTCAATTAATCAATTTTCTTGGGCAGGCTTCACAGAACAAAAGCTACACAGACAGCACAGCTTTGTTTTCTCGAAGTCAACATCCAAGCAATTTAAGTGATAGCGCGATTTGCATAAGCGACATAATCCTCGGCCTTGGTTCCTCCTTAAAGTCTGTAAACCTTGAGGACAGGTCAATTGAAAGTTTGGGCCCGTGTTTGCGGAGGTATTGCCGCACTTTAATAGCAGACCTGTGAGTAAAATATCTCCAGTAAGCTTGATAATGCGAAGCGAAGTGACATAAGAAATCCGCTAGAGTGTAAGTTGGCGTCTGTCGCCAACTTTCCTTCTCATCGAAAGCTTCGGCGAGAAAAGGAATTTAGCTCTCTGCCAACAGCCAAAGCTGAACAGCAGCTGGTACCATCATCTAATCGTAGGGCGAAAGAAGGATTTAGTAAATCGCCAAGAACCAGATAAATCACCAAGATGTGTGCGGAGCACACAAACACATGTCTAACCGCTGCCATGGATCCACCATCTCCATATACAAACCCATATATCCTGTTTCAGGTTTTGAATGGATGAAAGAAAATGAAATAAGAAAGTGGAGAAAATTTGGGGGCGAAAAAGATCAAGGTTGTTTTGTAGAGGTTGATTTATCACACCCAAAAAATATTCACAAAAATCATTATGATTTACCTCTTGCGCTGGAAAATTAAAAAAAAAGAAGATAGGAAAACTGGAATAATCGTTTTTCATCTTCATCATCTCCATGATTGAAAAATCACACATTTTTAAGCCTCCGTCATTTCTTTCCGCGATGGTGATACTTTTTTTATTTGGGTGGTTTGCCGTCCCAAATGAAATTGAAGATACTGCGATTTATTTGTTTTGATGTACTGATTGGGAACAGAGAGCACAGAGGTGTTGTAGATCAGGTTTGAGAGACCAAATGTTTTCACCGTGTTAATCTTTCAGCACATCGTTAAATTTCTTTTCTGCATATCTTAAGGATTTTCTCTAATTCTCGTACTTTAGCTCCGAAATTAAGTTCATCAGCTCTTTTTTGGTCGTGGTATAGAATAAGATTGCAAGCGAATTTATAGGATATTTTGGCCATTTGAAACCAAACGGGGTTTCTTGCTTGTTTGTTTTTTTTCCCATTGTCCTAACCACATTGCTTCAGTTTTGAGTGCGTTAATTTCAAGACCACCAGAATGAGCACTGAATTATTTTAGAAGTTGAAGTAAATGGGTCAGATTCCTTGTCTTTCACAAAACCCGTGGTGTCGTCTGCGTTCTGTACGATTTTTAATACGTGATTATAGACCTCAGTGTCATTGATAGTGCCATTCTTTAAAGCTCTTGTAAAAAGTTCGATGCCTAGAGCAAAACGAATACCTGATAATGGGCACCATTGTCTGACACCGCGTTCCAGCGTGAAGAAAGTGGAGGCGTGCCCATTATTTATGACGCAGCTGGAAACATCATTACAGAATTTATTGACCCATTTCAAAATGTCACAACCAAAGTTAAAGGCCTTCAGCAGGGCGTTCATATAGTTCCACTCGATGGAATCGAAGGCTTTTTTGAAGTGTAGTGTTCTTGTTTGCTTCGTTCTCGAACGAAGCAAACAAGAATGTATTGCAAGGTACATTCTTGCATGTCGTTTGTACATAAACGACATGCAAGAAGGCGTATCGTTTATGTACAGTATAAAGAGCAGAGACCCCAAGATTGACCCTTGCGGAACGCCAGAAGCTATATCCATGGGCGAGGAGAGAGCTTTGTCGACCCCTACGCATTTAAAACGGCCTAGCAAATAGCTAGAAAACCAAAGAAGAGTCCCATCATATGTTCTAAAAATTTTTTTTTAGGAATAGGCGACACTTATCGTCATCATTTAGTGTAGTTATGTTCTTAGGTTTAAGAAAAAGGGGAATCTTTAAACCTTTCGGTACACGTATGTGTGGATTTGTATAGTCTTTGGTAAAAGCGCGTTTCTTTTACCAAAATTTCAAATTGGTTAGCTGTATAAACACCGTCGCCTAATTTTAATCTTCTTACGTCATGCCACCAGAAGCATTCTTCGTATCCATGAATTCCGATTTCTGTATTCCCCAATTTACTAATATTGGGACATCGATATAATGGGTGCGGATTCTACCGGCGTATCCTGGCAAATTCAGTGATATATACTGTATAATTTATGGAGTTCAAGTTACTGTGACCAACCTAAGCCCAGATGTTTTTAATTACCACAATGCTTATGAGGCCTCAAAAACAGAGTTAAAATGAATGTACCTCTTAATATGGCTGGACACCAAATCTTTGAATCAATTCATCACATACATGGAAGTTTGGACCCGAGAAATGGACAACGCTTTTCATTAAACGCTACTGACAAAATAATGATTCCACGTGGAAGTTAAATACTAACTATTAAAGCGATGTATTTCAACTTAACATTAAGTTATCCGCCGATTTCGTTCAAAAACATTTTCCGCAGTTTTCTTCTAAACCAAATTTTAACTCGTACTTTAACCCAGTCAACTCAGTTGCAAACGATTACTGTTAATTTAATCCTAGCTTTTGGACATATGGCTGTGAATACATGGCTCACTGAAACAGTGTAATCTTTAAATAAATGAAAAATAAAAATAAGTGAAAAAGATGAAATCAAAGCCTTTTACAAATTTTACCACAAAAGGTTTCGATGCCATGAAAAGGCTTAAATTTTGTTTTAAAATGATGGACACATATTTAACCCTTTGTTCCTCCACATTCATTGCATCGGGAACAATAGCCGGTGGTGTAACCTTACACCCTGTAATCTTAGGAACAATCACGGGCACCGGCGTAGTTTTTAAAGGTTATTCCGAAAAGAACACTAAATCACTAAACTTAGTGTAAATATTTTCTTTGAGTTGTAAATAAAGATCACGTTTATTTTTTATTAAAAAAAGAATTGACCTGGCAAAGTATGCCGTCACAAAGTTTGAGAATTGCGGACCTGTTTGAGAATGGGTGAATTTGAGTGTAAATAAATGATCACAAGAATCTGTGTAATAGATGATGGATTGGTGATTGGTTGTGCCCTCCTGCTGATAGCTTTCAAAAGATGTATGATAGAAAGTTTGAGTACGCCATTTTCATCTTAAAATAACCAAACTATTTAAGATAATTTTTTTCAAGTCATTTTTAATCAGCTTACATATCTCATAGGTGATAATCTCTTTACCTTATTCACACTGTCTATCAATTAAAACATCTCTAAAATTTCACTAAAATTAAACAATCTCTAAATTTTAAACACTTTTCCAAAGTGTTTAAAATGTGATACTTTCTTTTTTGACTGATTTTTGTTTTAAACTTAAAAGGCTCGCTCCTGTATTGATATATAGGGTGAATTTTACCACAAACCCCACAATAACGAAGCCTATCTTCATTTAGTATCACCCAACTAGTGGACTAATGTGAATCCTGCATTTTCATTGGCTACGCTACTAGAGGACTATTAGTAATAGTCCTCGAGTAGCGAAAAGCGTGACGCTTTCTTTTGTTTTATTCCCGAATAAATATTTCTTCAACTTGCATTTGCTAACTTTATCATTGGCTTTTCTGTCCGACTAGTTGGGCGATACTAAAACAATTAGACCCTTTGCCACTTTGCCTTTGTCAATAAGGAATGATGAATGGTCAATTTGTCAATTTGTTCATTTCATCATTCCTTTCACGGGAAAACACGCATGAGCCCAACAAATTGACCTGCTCTCAACTGTGTGGCTTCATAGCTCAGTTGCTAAGAACACTGCACCAGCATCGCAGAGGTCGTAGTTTCGAATCCCGTTGGAGTCACTTGAATTTTTCAAGTGCATACATGAGACATTTGCTTAAATTGTCCAGAAAGTGTGAGGATCACTTCTTCAATTCATTTCTAACCTGCACTTCACAATCATTTCATTCACGTAGTAACTATCATCATAATACCCAACTAAATAAATTCGCATGGCTGGAACACTTAAGAAACCTTTTTAAATTTTTTTTCTCCAATATCATTTTTTTTCCTCCTTTTTATAATTACGAAGTTCTTGTTTCATTTTCACCAACTCATTATATAAATGTTCAAGATTTTTTCGTTAATTTTTTTATTATATTTATTATTTTGTTACTAACTACAAAGAAAAGAATTATCAACATTATAATTCTCTTTCTTGATTTTTTCTGTAACGGTTATATAATAACCACTTCCAATACAGTCTTTATGCTTTCTAATATCAAGTCGTAAAGGAATTTTTTGGCGATGGGTTTCATAAAATGGGTAAAATTTATAATCGTTATAAATATTAAAATATTTGATATTTTTCCACCTAAAATTCCTTTAAAACAATATGCCAGGTTTTGGGGTATTAAATGAAATATTCTAGTAATTGTTATTATTCTTTTATAATTTTGCTCTCTTAATTTGAAAAAGAAATTTTCAGATTTCACCATTGTTCTTGATAAAGCCATTTTTTATCCTGTAATATGTGGTGGGGAAAGTTATTCCAAAATATTTTACAGCCGCTGTTCCGCTTGTAAATTCAAGCTTTACACAGCTTTCGTTATTTGTAAACGTGATTGGTTTATTTTCCCACTGGTTTTCACATATTGTTGCCTTAAGTTTGGGGCTTACATCCCATAAATCAGTTAATATATCATAAATGTCCTTTCTCGTCACAAATCCATTTTTTTTACATTATTTTGTTTTTTCTTATTTTTAGAAAATTTGGTTTCCTCTCGCATAATTCTGTATTATGGCATTTTTAATTTTTTTTAAATGCCAGGTTTTGGGGCTATTAAATAAAATATCCTAGTAATTGCTATATTCTTTTATAATTTTCTTGTCTTAATTTGCAAAACAGTTTTCCAGATTTCACCATTGTTCTTGATAAGGCCTTCTTTTTAATCCTATAATATGTGGTGGGCAAAGTTATCCAAAAACAGTGTACAGCCTCTGTTCTGCTTGTAAATTCAAACTTTTCGCAGGTTTTGTTATTTGTAAACGTGACTGATTATTTTCCTACTCTCTGTCAAATATTTTGTCTTAAGTTTGGGGCTTACACCCCGTCAATCTGTTAATTTATCACAAATCTCTTTTCTCGTAATAAATCCACCTTTTTTTAATTATTTTGTTTTTCTAATTTATATAATTCTTTTTTCGTAAATTTGGTTTGCATTCCCATGGCATTTATTTTAGTTTTATTAAATTAATTTTAAAAATATTTTTTCTTCTTTTCTTTTAATATCTTCCTCATAAAGTTTGCTATTAGCATATGGTGTTTAAAAATTTTTTCATTAAATAATTCCTCTATTTGAAGTATTGCTTCTAGTAATTTTGCCTGCAACCGAGTTATAATGTTTGCGCCGATGTAAATCAATCTGAGGGGCGGCCACATTTACATGGCATCTTTTACCCAATATTTTTAATGTGTCGAATTTATTGTTCTCCATATCATATATGTTTGTTTTATATACACCATTGGTCAACAATTTTATGCAAAGAGTCGGGCCAATCTCTTTACTCCTTTATCCTTTTCAATTTTACATTATGATGAATTCAGGCCGCCTTTGCTTTTCACAAGCTCATTTCTCATTAATTCAGTTTTGCCAATTTTATCTTTGACTCTTATAACACGATCAATGCATTTTTAAAAAAAGCTTTTATTTCAAAGTATAATGGTAAAACAGCTGGTTACCTTGCCGCTTTTAAAATCATTGTTTTACACCAAATGAAAGCACATTTTCTGCTCTCAAAAGAAACCGGGCTTTTTTGTTCTTGTCTTCTGTAAAACTATTTATCCTTTTCTATTTTATATTTGTATTTGGTACTCGTGTTTCTTTCACTCTTTCAAAAATTATATCATGAACATCATAGTCTTTGTCGACAAGTTTGTTTCAAATAATTGTTTATTATAAAAAAAGATTTGCAAATCATTTTTTACCCATGCTTTTGACAACAAGCGATTACAAGGTGCTTTCTTGCAGTCTTTTGAGGGTCTTGGATTCCTATGTCTGGGAAACTGCCTTTTTGCGGTCATTTTACGCTACTTTGCTGAGCTTGAAGCGAAGCTTGCTCTTGTTCAGCTTTAAGGCTCGTTCTCGGCATCTGTTGAGAAGTGCTTTGAAGACATTGTCGTGCGAAACAGTGGCCTCTTCAACATAATCGCCGGAGCCAAATCACGTCATCGTGGATCACTGCAATGTTTTCCAGACCCTCCAGGCATTCATCGAATCGTCTCTTAAACTCTCCTGGGCTACACTTGATTCTAAAGGGCATGTGGAGCCACCTATATTTGCCGAATGGGTTCCAAAATGTGGCGAGGAACCTAGAAGGGTTGTCCAGGACTACTTAAAGGGAACCATCCTTGGTTTGACCAGTTGAGAAAACGTTGGCTTTGGTAAGCCCGGGAACAATATCCTTTATAGTGGGGAAGGTTAGTGATTTCTGATAACACCTTTGTTTAGGTGCGTAGGATCAAAGCACAACCTCAGTATGTTTGGCTTTCTCAAGACCACTATATTGCTAATCCAGGGGAAGAGGGGGCTTCATCACGTTTGCTTTAACACCCAAGGTCTCAAGCTCTTCAGTTTTTGCGCTTGAACTCATCTTTGACTGGAATTCGTACATGCCTCGGGTTTTCTTGCACCTGTTTGGCGCTTCGATCCGTGTCAGTGTGATAGCTACCAGGTAGCTTTCGGAGACCAGAGAAGAACATAAGGGTATTCTTGCAGAATTTGCTCTTTGTTTAGTGGTTGATCATCACACGGGTTAACATATATGTTTAAGGCCTCAGAGCCTCTTCCTGATAGTAATGATGTGGGCACACGTAATCAACAATCTCAAAGTGGACTTTTGTTTCTTAGACTATTCGCTTCGAAGTAAAGTGTAGTGCTGCCAATGGGGTTTATCACTGAGCAGACATACAGCTTGAGTTTACTGTTCGTGGGATGAGGTTTATCAGTAATTTTCTTGTAGTCTTGCAGCGTCAAAGTGCTACAGGATGCCCTACTTTCTATCTGGCATTGCAGCCACTGGGTTCTTGGCTGACATACGGATTTAGGCATTATATTGCTTCTTATCTTTGTATGAATAAGCGATGTAGATGTTGTCAAAGCTCCTTAACAAACATTTTTGCGCTGGGATTGCTGGAAAAGATGGCAAAACCTGAGCACAACAACTTTTTTCTTGACAATATCCAAGTTTGAACTTTGAAACTGGAATGGAATTTGTAAATGACAGAAACTGTTTTTGTTTTCCACCTTTTACTTTTACCTGATTTTGGGGGGCTCAGGTTTAAAGTAGACAAACCTTCTAGGTAATGAATCAGAATAAAGCTAGCAGGCGAAAGATTGAGGGTAGGTATAGGCAAAAACACCCTTTGCGTGAAACCTTGAAGAATTTTCTCTCTGAAAATAACCAGGTCAGTCAATTAGTTTAGATTCATAAAATACGTCATTGTAAACATAATCGGTCAATAATTGTTTCTTGCCTCAGTGGCTGAGTGTGCTCGCTTATGTTACTGAGGAAGCAGTTTTAAAGAGATCTTACAAAAGCTTGATCTGTTTCCCTGGGAACAAGCGACCCAGACGTCATTATGTTTGTCATCATCATTCGTGGCAACGAGTTGCATGATGGTGGTTTCTTGTGAATGAATGTACTTTTGAAGAATAAAATGGTCCAGGGTGGAATATCCCTTAAATCATCGTAGATTTTTCCGATAGTACGTTCCGATGATGACTGATCATAAGTTTTGACGCTTTCCCAAGACTGACCTAAATTTGCATTTTAGCACGCCCTCGAACTGGGACAGCGTGTTGGGATGGTCTGCCAAACACTTGAACGGCTACGAGATGGCGGTGTTGCGGTTGACGGCTGGTTTGTTCAGTACCATCTGGAACCGTTCAATTTGGTCGGACTCCTTTGGGTCACGCTTTGAAGCTGGTGTTCTTTGTCCCGCGTTATTCCCATGTGCCCCACGTAACTGGACAGTTTCAGGTGAGCCCAGCAGGTGGTCAAGGCTGTGTGGAAAACATTGGTGCAGTTGCCCTTTGGAGCCACCTCCTCGACTTACGTCATGTCTCCTCACTGGCAACACGCACAGCGTAAATAACGATGGACTCGTCGTGTGGCAGCTTGTAGAACCGGTTAGGGGTGGTGACCTGCCCCACCTTGCACTTGTTAAGCTGTTCGCCAAACTTACCCCAGAAGGTCACGTTCACGTACCGGATTTGTTCTCCCTTGTAAGAGTTGACGGTTGTTGGCGGCCGCACGGATGGCCGCCTTCTTGCCCAGGGTGCCCTTGTAAACCTCAAGCAAGGTCAGGATGCACTCGGCTTGTGTCAAGGCTCTGAGCCTTGAAGCAGTGCAGGCAGCCGTGGTAGTAACATCCGTTAGAGTCGTACACAGTGTTGGTGACGGTATGCAGATGTTGCTGTCTGCGGTTGCCAGCATGCGCAATGTGATCGGCCACAGGCAGCCCAGGGATGTCATTGTCGGATCCGCCAACTGCATCAGATTGTGTGCCTTCCAGTCCTTGTTGACCATGCTGTCAAGGGTGATGCAACGCGCTTCTGGCTCACAGGCTCACACCATTGAGTCCACAGCAGGGTCTTGACGATCTGGCTGGTGCGACGCGTCAGCCAGAGGGTCAAGGCCCTGTAGGGATTTGACCGAAGAGAAAGACGTTAAAGTCCGCTTCTGTTTCACATTCCTCTTGAAAACGGCGGCACCCTTCCTTGAGCTAGCAGACTACCGGCCTTTAGGTCCCCCCAAAAGTTGAACTCGTACTCCTCAGCTCCGCGAGCATTGTGCCTGGCCATAAACGCCGCGTGTTTTCGCTCCACCATCCCCTCAGGATCGTAGTAGTCCTTGGCCGGGATGGGTTTCACTTATGACTGGCTGTCGGTGGTGTTGAAAAAATGAGGAAAGGATGCTTCCTGAGTTCTATAGCACTGAAGATGGAGGGGAAGCTGTACAAGTGCTGCAGCAGGAAGCAGCAACTGTTTACGAATTTGAGGTCCCCTGCCTTAAGGCTGAGGATCTTGGAGCCCATGCAGATCTGAGGGGTGACCTTTCGCCTTTCATCATACTATTGACAGAGGCCCAAAATGCTATGATATCCCTTGAAATTGTGGCACAAGATGACTAGTTGCCACTGCTTATGTTTGGCCATGCCAGAGGCCAAGTCCAGAAAAAATTTGGAACAGAATTTGGAACAGAATTTGAAGCAGAGGAGTTGGCCACATGGATTCTCTCGTCTTAGGTGGCCTCGAAGTCGGTGTAAACCAGAACGCGAGTTGTCATCTGTTGCCGCTCTTATCTAAGTCACACTCATTGACCCACAACGTCTGCTGCAACTCCACTTTTGTGCTGCATGCTGTGTCACCACAAGCTCCACCTCACTTCCTTTTCCTGTTCAGCACCTTCCGCACGTAGAACTGGCGGTGGATGCCTAGGTCGACATTCTTCTCATGAGTGGGGCAGGGTGGATGTCCGCAACAATGCTTCCCTCGTTTGGCCACAGGGATTTGTTGCCTCAGGCAACGTGTAATGCAATATACCAAGGCATCACAGTCACCGCTGCCTTCCTAGCAACTGGCGGTCTGGTACCAGGTGTGGTTATCCAATCAGGTGGGGCCGTAGAGTGGCAACGTGGGTTGCAGTCTGGAACTTTGGTTTGAAGCACGGCCCAGTACTTGACACACTGTAGCCGATGACAGGCGTGGCATTTTTTGCCATTGCACGAGTGGTCGACATTGGGACTTGTCGGAGAAGGTGGCGTAGCTGGTGCACCCATGGTAGTGGTTGCCGATCTTGATCAAGCGAAGAATCAGGGCGACCGTATGCGCCGGTCCAGCAAAGATGTCCAAACAGCCACGTGAAGCATCGAGATCTTGGATCTGATAGTCGCTTAAATCTGAAAGAGTTCCAACTCGCCAAGTCGACAAAGTCTTTGGAGGCGTGAGCAGCTGCATGCAAGGCCCTGATTGGGCATTCCTGACAGTGTCGGCCATGAAACATGACCGAGCACGAGCACAGCAGAGCTGGTCCACTCATCGTTTTTGGTGGAGCAACTGTTGGGCCGACGTGTGCCCCCACTTGAGATGGTTGCTATTGCTTGTGCCACGTCTTGGATCCCGGACAATGGTGACTTGCAGTTGAAATGTGTCGTTTAACCTGAATTCTTCATGTGATTCAGGCTGTGCCCCATGACCTCCATGATAGCAAATTCGTACACCTAATGCAACTGATCGGACTGAAAATTTTATCAAGAGATAGTCCTCGCCCTGGAGTGTGTCAGCATCTGCAGCCAGCTGGTAGTTGATGGCACGGGTGAGAGCTCCCTCAAGGGCGCCCCCACGTCACCACTGGGAAGGAAAGCTTGAGGCTGTTGGAGCCAAGCACGAGAGATGAGAGGGTGGATATCCCTGGCCCCAGTTGTTCGAAAGCTGGATAACACTATCCACCAGATAAATCGCTATCGAGCGGATAACTTCTAGCAAATACAATTGAGTTATCCAGTGGATAGCGCTATCCACTTTCGAACAACTGGGCCCAGAGTTGCACGCATCCGTTTCGATCAAACTCAAAGACGGCTTCAACTCACCGCTCGAACCGTCCAAGGCCTGGTTGCAAGGCTCAACCTCCTCGTCATCTGTAAACGTTTTATCATTAGTGTGACTGTAGTTTTGGGGTGGAATGTCATTTCTTTTGAAAGTATTTAAGGTTAACACAGTCCTTTGCAGTTCGAATCGCTTTCAGTGCAGTCTCGCTATCATCGCAGTTTCGTTCGCTTTCAATGCAATTTCTTTCATTTCTTCGACAACGCTTAGCAAAGTCATTGAATATACAGACTGGCCGCTCTGCTAGGCTGTGGGACGAAGGATGTCTGGGTGCTGTTTTAACATGGACAATTCCATTTTTGGTCATGAAATCACCAAATTCTTTACTCACAAACCCTGTGCCATCGTCAGCAACCACCATTTCAGGTAATCCGTGACTAGTGAATGCCGTCCGAAGTTTTTCCACCGATGCAGTAGTGCTTGTGCTAGCAGTGGGATAAACTTCCATCCACTTGCTATAGGCATCCACCACAACTAGAAATAGCTGTCCCATGAAAAGCCCGTCATGGTCAATGTGTATGCGGGACCACGATTTCTCAGGCCATTCCCAAGGGTGTAGTGGTACCGTCGCTGGCGCTGAGCTGTGTAACTGACAAACTTCAGGTCTTGACCTTTTCTTCAATATCTGCATCTATCCTAGGCCAGCACAAGTAACTGCGCGCTAAACTCTTGTGATCTGTACAGATCCGTTCAATATTTGTCCGTTCAAATACTGCTGGAATTTTTTGACACCAAATACCACAGCGGCTGCTTCTTTATCCAATTGGGCATAGTTTCTCTCAGCTGATGATAGTGTCCTTGACGCATAGGAAATAGGCATCTCTCTTCCATCAACTACATGGGAGAGGACTGCTCCCAGTCCGTAAGATGATGCATCACAACCCAAGACAAGTTCCTTACTGGGATCATAGTGGACCAAAAGATCAGAAGAGTTTAGCGTGTCCTTGGCTTGGTTAAAAGCTCCCATCTGTCTCTTACCCCACGACCATGGGCAGTTCTTCGCCAAGAGTTCATGTAAAGAGGTTAAGACCGTTGACGAGTTTGGCAAATAAGAAGCATATATAGTAATTTAACATTCCCAAGAATTCTTGGAGTTCCTTTACATTAGCAGGAGGGGGGCTTCTTGGATCGCCTTTACTTTGATTGCTAAGGATTGTATAACATTTTTGGAAAATACATTTCGTCAGCCTTAGGTGTACACCGGCCGTGTCTAGTCGAGCCAAAACGTCCTTTAAGTGCTTCAGGTGATCTGATCTGGTCTTGCCCGTCACAAGGATACCGTCAATACGAACTACCACTTGCGGTATACCTTGCAGAAGGTTTTCAATGGTGCGCTGAAAAATACCCGGTGCAGCTGAAACACCATAAGGAAGGCGGCTGTATCTGAAAATGCTCTTGTGCGTATTGATGGTAGTATAGCCTTTGGTGACCTCGTCTAACTCCACTTGCTGGTATCTAACTTTGTGAATGCCACACCCTCTCTCAAGGTTGCATACAAATCTTCGATCTTTTAAATGGGCAATTGTCCAGTTTTGCTGCTTGATTGATGGTTTGCTTATAATCCCCGCAGATTCTGATGGTACCATCCTCTTTGACAATAGGAACAATGGGCGTGGCCCATTCAGAGAGTTCCACTGGCTTAATCGTTCCCTCACTCACTAGGCGGTCTAATTCCAGCTCAATTTATTTTCACGTTGGGCATAGGCTACCGGTCTCGCTTTTAGGTACTTGGGTTTCACGTGTGGGTCAACATATATTTTTGCCTTCACCCCTCTTGCTCTTACCAGGCCCTCTTGAAAAACAGAGGAATGGGCACCCAAAATTGTGTTTAATTCTCTGGGTCTTTCTGCAGGTACCGGAAAGCTTTGTATTTTTAGTAACTTGGGAATAGTCTTTATTTGGAGTTGTTTTGTTTCCTGTCTTTTATTTCTTTTGTTTTACGTAAGCTTACGTAATCTGTGCTCCGGTACTCGCAGAAGCTGCCAATTCTCTGTCCCTTTAGTGAGGTTAAAAACTCCACTCCAGTTTATTGAAATGTGCTGGAGCCAGCCTCGACCCGTCAGGGACCCTCACCTTTGACCACCACAACTGGTAAGATGCCTTGAAACTTGTTATAACTGACTTGTACCTCACACTTCCCCCTGGCGGGTATGGCTTCCCCCGTGTAGGTACGGAGTTCTGCGTCTGCAGTATTCAGTTTCAACTGACTGCCTTGCCCGGACAACTTATTGAAAGTTATTTAATAACTGTGGTTGATGCCCCAGTGTCAATTTCCATGATTTGATTTACTCCATTAAGTTCCAAAGTAACACGGTAAGGGTTACGACCCATAGTGGAACTCAAAACAGCTCATCATACACATCCTCCCCATCCCTCAAATCATCATAGAACACTTTACAACATTCTCCTCTATCTGATGTAGGTTACCTGACTGTTGCTGACCTGATTGTCTACTACGTTCCATTCTCGTTGGTTGGAAACCCTGCCTCTCACGAGATCGCGGGTTTCGACTTCGGTTGGGACATCTGTCAGCAATTGTAAGCTTGAGTTTGCTTAAGTTGCGTACAGCGTTTTCACGTACTAGCTTAGTGCCCAGGCCGGCGCGATTCACGCAAAAAACACATGTAGTGAAATGGCCGCCATGTTTAGGGGGCGACCTTGCTTAGTGCGAAGTTTCTCTTAGCGTGTTCGAAGTTTTACAGATCAAAGCGTGTTTCGTAAGTACCATTCTGCCGGTCGATACTAGTGTTTTGTGGCAACTATAGTTCAGCGTCTATTACTTTGAATTTCTTTTAGGAATCGTGTAATCACCATGTAATCACCGTGCAATCGTCGTGCAGTAGTGTATGTTGCGACTTGGAGTTCATCGGGCAAATTGTGTGCCCTCGTGCAGTGACCTCAGGACAGTGTGGTTAAAGTTAGGAGTCTGGCACGCGTTCGGAACCGTAATTTGTGTTCCCGTTTCTGTGACCGGTTTCGTGTGTGGTTAGATTTCACCTGTGGCCGTTTCGGTGTGCTTAGAGTGTTTAAGCGGCTACAGCAATGTGACCTCTTTGTTTACAATTATAACAGTTCAGTTCCTTTAACCTACGTGTTTGAGAATTGTGGTTTCCTCCACACCGAAAACATGGCCTTCGCCCATCCGCTCCTCTATCTCCGGCATTTGCTTCACGCTCTTGGGTGTTGACTTGATGGACAGTTTCTGCCGACTTTGACTCCCGAAGTGTGGCCACATTCTTCGCAGTAATTTCCATCGAGGTTGCAATTTCGAAAGCCTTCCGGAAAGTTAAATCCTTTTCCACAGGAAGACGTTGTTGTATTTTTCATCCTCGGTACCACACACAATTCTGTCTCTGATCATAGTTTCAAGCGTATCATAGAACTCACAATGTTCGGCCACATTCCTGAGGGCCGCTACGAAATCTGCCACCGATTCTCCTTCCTTCCGAACTTGAACCTTTGCACAATTTCAGAAGGTTTAGGCGCAAAATGATCCTGAATTAACTTCACCAACTCCTGATACGACTTTTCCCCTGGTTTCACTGGAGCGAGATCACACGTTAATTTGTACACCTTGCCTCCACACACGCTCAAAAGAATTGGCCGCCGTTTCGCCTTGTGACCCGCAGACTCATCTCCAATACCATTTGCTTCGAAATAATGCCCTAATCGCTCGGTGTAATGTTCCCAGCTTCCATTTTCCTTGTTGAATGCATCTACTCTACCAAATAAAGTCGCCACTGATTTTCCTCGTCGCCAATTGAAGTGTATCCACCCGAGCTGTGCCACACAGGCAACAGACAGTAACTGCTAGAGAACGGCCGTGTGCTCAACTTTTTAATCCCATAGTTTCACGTAATTAATGTGCATACATTACAGATTCCGTAATTGTTGTAACTTACCGCTCAGACAGTCCCAGACCGGACTACAGTAATCAAAATGTGGTAATATGAACGCGTTATAGATATGAATGGCAGTATTCGTCGAAATAAAGGGTCGCATGCATTTTAATGCCCCTATAGCCGGACAAGACAATTTGTTCAGTTCTGTTCGCCAGTAATGTTACTCGCGGCCTGCGAACTGCTTTTGCTACAGAGTCAAACCTCAGTGAAGCAGTACAGTCCTACGAGGATGAAGACGTGCATAACAGTTAATTACCCTGTCGCGGTCTACCGGTGTATCGTAGTAGCGTAGTGAATGTGTATAACTGCCGATGGTGAGACAGGCGCGGGAACAGGCGGCTTATACCCATCGATGCCCTCGTAGTTGTCCAGCCATTGCAACTTGCTGACACTTCTTTTACATTGGCAAGATGTAGAATACTGAAGCTGGGAAACAAGATCGCAACCCTCGACGGCAGTGTCTCAGTGTAGCTATCCAGAATCCTTCCTTCGGCCAATGTAATTTGCACAGCTGTGAGTGGTGAAATCAACATCATGTCACGCTCCGCCTTTGGTTGCAGTCCGGAATGGGTAAAAATCCCGGTTAGAACGAACTTAAAATTGAAGAAAATTCGGTGAGGCTTTTATTAGTAATCAGAATATACTTTCCAAGGACAAGGTAACTTACAATGAACTTGCAAGTTCTTTGCAAGTACACTTTTGCTGACACTCAGGGGCGTGGCCAGGCAGTGGGCACTAAAGGGCGTAGCCAAGCACTGGATAAGAATGCCATGCCCAACCGGCGGAAGTCAGACAATTTTGCTATTTACAAGCACAGTTGAGGAGTTTCACGAAGTCTTTTTCCACAATGCGAGTGGAACAAACAATACTTGATAACCCTTGAGGTGGTTTAAAGCAGTTTTGTATGCTAGAAAAAAGCGTCAAACAAAACTGTTAGAAAACATCTGCAGAGATTTCTGAAGTGCATTTTTACGTTACTCTAAATACAACAAAAATAATTTTGAGTAAGAAATTGAATCGTAAATACTCACAAAATGTCAAAAACAAATGATCGAGCTCTCAGCTGAGGACTGGAAACTACACCTTTTCAACTTTACAAGTTGTTAAACCATAATGCTATTTGCCTGATAGTGATAGATGGCTTGTGGCAAATGCATTGAATAAATGTAATGTTCTGCAGAAAATGTTGGGTTGTGAGGTATCCTCCACATGAAAGTCAAATCTCATACCATAAATCATGGTTATAAACCCGCAGGTTATAGAAGGGGCTCATAAGGGGTACATAAAACAAGCTGATCAGAAATTAAGTTGAGACTGTCAGAGAGCATTATCAGGATGACTGGTTTTCATTTCCTAGTCTTTAACCCAGCCCTGCAAGGGTTATGTCTCTGGGCTTATATCTCGAATATATTATCTGTTTACTGGTTGAGGGGCTGTGACCAGTGGGAAAGAGGTCTCATAAATGGGAAGGAGGCGATGGTGGGTAGTAACATTTTTTTTTCCATTAAGTAACTAATTCATTGAATGTCAGACAGCTGCAACTATTAGTTCCTTTCATGCCAACCTAACACTGATCTGTGACTCAGTGCAATGTGTTGATATGAGCTTTACTGGGACTCCAAATCTAGGCCTTTCTTTTCTGCATTAATTTATTTGTTGGAATCACGTAAAAACTGAAACAATAGTCATTACAAACTAATATTACAAAATAGACAGAGAAACGTAGTAAATCATGATATAGTGTAAGACATCCCAAATATCCTCGTGCATAAGTGATAACACGAGGCGAACACGATATCACGAGTGATAACACGAAGTGATATGAATCACATGTAAATTTGAGTGAAAAACAATCATGTGTATAGT
>BLFK01000231.1:33487-37225 GCA_014634185.1 Astreopora myriophthalma | reverse complement strand
ATAATATATCAACAGGTCTTGTACATAAATTAATCCCAACTTTGAACAACAAAGAAAAATATGTCTTGCATTACAGAAACCTGAAATTATATATGGATCTAGGTTTGAAAGTAACCAAAGTCCATCGAGTATTGGAGTTTAATCAGTCTGCATGGTTGAAGCAATATATTGATTTCAACACTCAGAAAAGAACCCATGCGAAAAATGCTTTTGAGAAAGACTTCTTCAAGCTTATGAACAACAGCGTATTCGGTAAAACAATGGAAAATATCAGAAAGCGAGTAGGTGTAAGATTAGTAACTGATGAAAAGAAACTTGTAAAAATGACAGCTAAACCAACATATATAAGCAGTAAGATATTCAATAAAAACCTTGTAGCTGTGCATAAGATTAAAGAAACACTGACTCTAAACAGGCCGGCATATATAGGTATGTGCATCCTAGATCTCAGTAAGACACTAATGTATGATTTTCATTATAACTATATAAAAGAGAAGTACGGTAATAAGGCTAAGCTGCTCTTTACCGATACAGACTCCCTAACCTATAAAATCGAAACCGAAGACATCTATAGAGATTTCTGGAATGATAAAGATAAATTCGATAACAGTGACTACCCTGAAAGCTCGCCGTAATAAAAAAGTAATTGGTAAATTCAAAGATGAAGCCGCAGGAGTTCCCGTTTGTGAATTCATCGGTCTACGATCAAAAATGTATAGCTACATGAAAGACAACCAAACAGGAGGAAAGACTGCTAAAGGGATTTAAAAAAACGTCATTAAAAAGAACATTCAACATGAAAACTATAAAGAGACACTCTTCAATAATAAACAGATACACCATAAAATGAAAACAATAAGAAGTCAAAACCATCAACTCGGAAGTTATGAAATCAATAAAGTATCACTCAGCTGCTTCGACGATAAACGATACATACTAGAAGACGGTATAACAAACTATGCATACGGGCACCATGCCATCAAAAACTAAATTATCTTTCTTTACTTTTTTATCAAAACGTTCTGACTTCTGATATTTTTATCAGAAAATTACAAACGAGATACAATTCTGATTGGTTGAAAAAATCATACGACTGTCTCGTGATGACTCATCTTCCTGGGGGAACCCCCTCTTAAGACCTCCTGTGTTTCCGAGAAAGTCACGCTTGGTGATTTTTCTGAGAAAGCCACACAATAAAAATATATAGTTTACAAAAATACGAGCGCAAAATACGAGACCAAAATATTGGAAGTCATACGATGGAAAGTAGTTGCAGAGTTGGGGAGTAAAAAACCATTTTGTAAAAATGGTCTCGTACCCCCAACTCTATAACTACTTATTGATCCTGGTTTTAGTCGATCTCGAGACGCTTGAACTATTGATGACATGAATCTAGTCGACAATAAATAGCCTGTTCGCCCCTTGATTCCAGTGTAAACAGCAATGTAACTATATTGAACTGCACAGTTCGCTGAAGTTGCCGGATTACTCTTTTCTTATTTTTCACATGGCTCGTTTTCCTTTGTTTTTCAAGGCTGATTATTTAGAATAAACCCCGCTAATTAACAACTGCCTGAAAAGCTGGGGGCGGCTTTGATTGTAACAGGGGTGTGCGGGGCTGAAATTTTAATAACCCCCCAGGGGATTAAAAGGTCAAGCAAAGGTAGCCAAATAAAAACGTTCTTAATTGACTCTCAGCCTGAGGTATGTTTTTAGTATGTTCTTAAAATTTTGGTTATTCTCAGCCTCAACGTTCTTATAAAAATGGTTCTTACAAAAACGAAATAAATAATAAATAAATTAAAAAAAGAACGTATGCTATAGACCAACCTCGTTCCCAGGGCTTTTCCCATTGAAATTGGGAGGGGCGATGACTGGTAAAATTGTGATGGAGGCGGTTGGACCCCATGAATAGTTGCAAGTGATCTTCGGGGTCAAAGGTTTGAATTTCCTACAGGACGGCTTGATGCAGAGACTCCAACAAGGCACGTCGAAATTCGGAGGGGGTCAAGGGGAAGCCTGTCAAGGCCCACTGCAATCGATACGAGTTTCGCGTGACCCCATAACGGTCGTTGCGTCGCTCACGAAAGGGATGGAATAAAAGAAACAGCCCTCCTTTCAGTGCTCTTGCTCTGTAGTACATGCCGTTGGTGGAAATGCTAATTTTTCTTCCATGGGCATCGTACTCAATATCTCGTCGAGTTCATCGTTCCACTCGGGTCGCCAATCCCCCGAAGCGGGATCCAACGTAATGTCAGCAAATTCTTGCCCACAAGTGCCTTGGGGTTGTTCGATCAAGAGGACACACTGTTCCTCTAAAGGCAAACCACTTGAGTCGGGTTGTTGTTCATTGGCCATGTTGATTACTAAAATGCTTTGAAAGACGGCGAGAAGTCACTCTGGCAAGAGCTGCGATCCAAAATGATCGAGGCTCACAAGGAAACTTCTTTTATAACCCAGCGCAAAGGATGCCGGGATGATGTTATCAGCCTGTAAGTTGATTGGTTCGGTACATGTTTATCACACGTTGTAGCCATACATCGTACGCTTTGTTTTAGATACAGATTGGTCCACAAACAAAGGCTATTATCTCTCGACCACTCAGATCGCCAGGGCGTTGGGGTGGCCTGCCCTACTACTACTGCTATCTTTTCCCGCCCGTCCCAATTTCAATGGGAAAAGCCCTGGGAACGAGGTTGGCAATAGCCGAGGTATTTTTTCCCTCGCTTGTACCACCCGTTAAGGACGGCCCAAATGGTTTCAACATTTGTTTCAATATCCATTCGATTTTGTTGAACGATGTTGAACACAGTGTGAGCAAACGGTTTTAAAATTTGTTTCCACAAAACTGCATCCATCGACGGCAGCAGAAAGATTTTTGACCACTTTTTGGACGGAGCTTAGCAACCGCCTCCTTTTGTCACGGACGTGACCTGGGTCCTAGTATTGTTAACTGACAAATGGCGCTGTTTGTGGATTCTTCGAGGAAAAGAATCTCTCTCTGCTGCTTTGAATCCGCATTATCCTGGAGAATTGTGCTTCAAAGTACGGAAGCTTATAAGTGCCATCCGAGTTGTTGAAAATCCGACAACGAAAGTTGTTGAAAATCTGACAACGAAAGTTGTTGAAAATCCGACATCCGAGTTGTCCGACACCTGAGTTGTAAAACTCCGACATATGAGTTGTAAAAATCCGACATCCGAGTTGTAAAAATCCAACATCTGAGTAGTAAAAATCCGATATCCGGGTTGTATTGCAGAATCCAAGATGGCAGGCGACATGGACAAAGCGAAGGCTGCATTATTGTTTTTGAGTTGGATACTGAAGAGTAATCACTACTTGCAATGTAAAAATAAGCAAAGAATTGAACTGAATTGAACTGTTTTGGCCACTGTTCACCTTGTTTTTTGTAGTACTTATTACCAGGGTTTTTTTTTTTCATTTTTTAAAAGATGTACATAATTCTATATTATATCATCACTTTACCATTACATACAGTGTATCTGAAGAATGTGCAAATAAATAGAGATTGACTTAGCTTACTGTCCATGTATACGTGCAATAGAACTACTTATTATAATGGATGTCCATGACTTAAATGACTGAATGCAGAGGTTTGGGTTCACGACAATTTCAAGTTGATTGCCCAAGAAAATTATGTGTCCTCTCAAACAAACAAAAACCACCCCTGTAAGACCAGTCCCCTTACCAATAAAAGCCAACTTCAGTTGGGAAACT
>BLFK01000231.1:23487-28487 GCA_014634185.1 Astreopora myriophthalma | reverse complement strand
TCCAATGCTATCAGAAATATTTGGAAATTTACAGAAACATCATTTCAAACTCAAGAGGACAAGCACCAGTCGCAGCGCTTTCAACAGCTTTTGTAAACTTTGGAAAAGATCACAATGGGCTTACACTGCCCATTCTACACAACAGCAGGGCCAAAATTAGAGTACAACCAACTTCAATATCAAGACGCAAGTCAAAGATAAAATCATCATCAGTACAAACAGCTGGTCGTAAACCATCTTTGAAACCAAGAGTGGACGGACAAGAGAATAACGAAAAACAACTAAAATTGCAGAAGACTTCTTTTAATACAAAGTGGCGGTGTAATCTGGTCCAAATGTGAAGTTAAATCTTCCAAATGCTGGACATGCTCGTGAGTAATATCAAAAAACACATGCACAGTGTATTTGTAAACCTAATAGAAACAATACATAGATTAAGTTTAAAATGCCTATAAAGTGAAAGTTGTTTTAGCACTTTTTGAAAGTTAAATGATTTAAATTCGGAATTTGAAAGCTTGAGTTGTCTAGGATAAAACTGGAGGTTTTATAAGTGCTGGAAGTTGGGCGCAATTTCCGGGAGAAATGGAATTATCTCAAGTGTGTGGCCAAAATATCATGTAACAAAAGATTGTAACTTTGGGTGCAAACAATGAGTGAAGGAAACTTCTGCACACAAAATAATGTCAGAAGTTTTTGTTATTCAATAAAAGTTGACCAAGTCCCTTGGACTTAGTTTAAAACAGTCAAGTCCATTTTTATTTAACTCACACAGCATAAATCATGTACATAAACGTCAGGATCATTTATACAATATTGTTACAACAAAATCGTTGATACAATACATGTTGTAGAATAGAAAAGAATCACAATACAATTTCTATGTAACAGTAAAAGGGGAAAAACTTTTAAGGAGAAGAAAGAACAACAAGGTACTAAATATTTGTGATGTGTGTAGAGTTTGGGACAACTAAATAGTTGGTAAACTAATAGAGTCTACAGGTGCCCCAAGTTAATTCTAATATGAAAAAAGGAATATAAATCACAAGAACAAATTTAATTTCATGAACCCATTGACACCTGAAGTGCCCCCAATGACAAGTACAATCATCTGGCGTTAGATAGAGTAAAAGTCCCACACCAAGGAGTCAAAGGGTTAAAAAGTACATGCATTACTTCTCATAACAACAACTAAGTTTAAATTTAAAAGAACAAAAACGTGCAACTTTGAGGGCTTGTAAAAACACCAGTTCTTATCCTAGACAACTCAAACTTTAAAATTGTGTATTTGAGATTTTTTCATAGCTAATCATTTCATATATTTTCATAACGCAGCCCTGCGGGTTTAATCAAGCCATGATACTGTTAGGAGAAATTAGATGCTGACAGTCGTTCAAAGGATATATTTCATTTGTACAAGCTAAAGAGGGCCAACAGCTTGCTTTAATTAGAAAATTAAACACTTTGCTCATAAGAAAACGTTCAAATTTACAATATTAATAAATGAAGTTAGTCCCTTTGCATATTACTGATTAGAAAATTAATTCCTCACCTTCAAATTCAAAGTGGTCCCAAATTATCTCTCGCTGTGTTTGCAAACATATTTTGGGACCACTTTTCCGTCGTCACATTTTTCACGTTTGTAGCCATCAAACAATGTCTATTGCTCCTGAAACTCTTCCTTTATGCCACGTTTCACACATTGAAGCACAATTCTACAGGATAGTGCGGATTCAAAGCAGCAGAGAGACATTCTTTTCCTCGAAGAATGCACAAACAGCGCCATTTTGTCATTTAACATTACTAGGACCCAGGTCACGTCCGTGACAAAAGGAGGCGGCTGCTAAGCTCCGTCCAAAAATCGTTCTGCTCGACGCCATGATGTTTCTCATTTCGCCTTAGTAACCGCGTCTTGAGAAAATCGCACATACTACGCCTGCGCTTATTCGATAAATGTTGAAAGAACCCATTCTCGACCCCAGTGCTTACGCTTCTAACAATCTGAATGACTCTGTAGTCGAGAATGGAAAGAACCACGCAAACGGCTTCAACGGCGTTCAACAAAAGGAAATGTTGCATGGATGTTGAAGCAATGTTTAAACCGTTTTAAACCTTTTCAACATCGTTTTGATTTCGTTTTCAACGTTTCGACGACATTAAGGTCGGCACACACGAGGGGACTGGTCGCAGGGACTTGTTTCAGGGACACGATGGGACAAGTTGCGAGGACAAGTCCCTTGAAGGGTTTACACTCGGGGACCTGTTACACATCAAATTTAGGGAAGCATAGAGACGAAAAAGGAGCAGTCCTGAACAGTGAAAAAGAATGCACTAAATTAGCTGCAAATTTTTGAAATGCACGACATGTCAATGAAACAGCACATGTTTAGTCAGTCTTTTACAATTTCGAAAACGTTTTTTTCTTCTAGAGTTCGGTATACTACTACTAATCCACAACAGAAAAAGAGTAGCTATTTAAACAAGGCCTTTAATCTTGAACGGAGTCAGCGATTGGTTTAATTTCATTTGGTCGCAGGTACTTGTCCCACGAACAGTTCACACGCAGGGACCAGCATAATTTGAGGGGAAAAGTCGCAGGGACCAAATTTTGGTCCCTGCGACTAGATTTTCTAGTGAAAATGGGTAGTTCACACGAAGGCACTTGGTCCCCGGGACTATTCCCTGCGACTGGTCCCTCCATGTGTGCCGACCTTTACAAAAAACGGGTGGCAAAGGGTGTCAACATAAGCGTTCAACAAAATCGAATGGATGTTGAAACGAATGTTGAAACCGTTTGCGCTGTCCTTTAGCGCTATACCGGAAAGCAGTCCGAGAGGAGTTGCAAAAGGAAGAAAAGGGAAGGGACTGAAAGGACTGGAAAGGTTTGGACTTGAGCATCCGCAATCGAGTTGGCTTGTTGGTCTTCTTTCAACGTTCTTCGTTTTTGGACTCCTTTGATTCATTTCATTTGGGAGGAATTCTTTTCCATTCAGTGATGTGGCTTTTTACTTTCTGATCTTAAGAAAATGGTGTTACATCGTTTTACAACGTATATGCGATCGTTTCGCAAGATAATCGAGCGGTGATGGAGTACTCTTTGTCGACGTTTTGCCACGGTGTTTAGTGATGTTGAGGTTGTGTGCTGTAGATTTTTGAAGGTAAGCGTGTGTGTTTTATTATCAACTGAAGGTTATGTTTGATGAATGATTGAGATTTCCGTACAGCTCCCTACATTAGTTATAGATGCATATTCCTAGTAATTGTCTTCCAAAAAGAACGAGCTTGAACAGAGTTTTGCAAGGAGTATGCATGCATAATGTAGTAGGGACCTGTATGGAAGTCTTGCCGCTGGCACGATATGGCTAGCACTGGCTGAGTTTATGGATCTCATAGAATCTGCTGACTAAATCAAGCATTCTTTCAGTAAAATCTGCATCACTTGCATTGTGCACACACGGCTTAAAATAGAGGGCGTTTACAAATCCCGGACCGGATCGGATTGGACCGGATTAACAAAACCTGGATCGGATTGCGTCCGATTGACATAACCCGGACTGGATCCGAAAAAAATCGGATCGCCATAAATTCCCGCCAAAATAGTCACGTAACATCTCATAATCAAGTTTTGGCATAGAAATACTACTGCGTTTTGCCTTTTTTTGCAGCTCACTGAAGCAAAGTTGTAATGGTTCTTTTTCGTATTAAGATATTCCACAGGTGCCCCAAGCTCACGACACTAAACGTATAGTTGTTTTAGTACAAGCGGACGTGACTGTGATGGTAAAGTGGTGTTGTGTTACAATGCAAATGGCGTATTGTGACAGTGTTGCGAAAAGCGGTGTTACGTTACAGTGTTGACCGTCGATTTTGAGTGCTCTATAAAGCAGTGTATGGAGTCCGTAATAGCGTTCTATCAAAACGTTCGTTATGGTAATGATAATCTTTAATAATTGCTCCTAAAAAGGCTTTTCGGCAACTATTTACAATGATGGGTCAGTAATTTAAAATGTTTAAATGAATTTAAAATAACTTTGTACAGTGTGCAAGGCTACAGATGTGTTTGTTATGGCATAATTATGTATAGTTTTCAAAATAATAAAGTATGTGAACTTACCTCGTCTGTTTTCTGTAGTTCTTTATGCCTGTTTAGCCGAAACAACTATACCTTCAGTGTCGTGAGCTTGGGGCGCCTGTGGAATATCTTATACAAAAAAGAACCATTACAACTTTGCTTCACTGAGCTGCGAAAAAAGGCAGTCGCATTTCTATGCCAAAACTTGATCATGAGATGTTACATGACTATTTTGGCGAGAATTTATGGGGATCCGATTTTTTTCAGATCTTGTCCGGGTTTAGTCAATCGGACGGAATCCGATTCAGGTTTTTTTAATCCGGTCCGATCCGGTCCGAGTTTTGTCGATCCGATCCGATCCGATCTGGTCCGGGTTTTGTAAACACCCTAAAATGCATACTTTAATTTAATTTATCCTGAAATGAATAAATCATACTATCTTGTTTTATGATTTTGTTGTTTGTTCTAACTTTTCACAGCGAATACTGAGCCACTTAAGGTTACTGTAGACCTTCAGAGGCCAAATTTTGCGATTTTTTTTTTCTTTGCTCAAAATATAGCTAAAACATCGATTTAAAGTTTGGTGAAGAAAATAAGTTAAAATCATTTAAAGATCGCAAGCTGTCGGGAAAAACTGTTTTGGAGAAGAGTTAATAAATAACTAACTCATCTAGCGCCTGTGGATTTTACGCGGGAAGTCTTATGTGGGACTTAAATTACAAACATTTGCATATTTTGTTTACATTGCAAATTGCGCTGTTTCGCGCTGTTTGGGTCCTTGGTATCGGGGATTTTTTAATGTAGATTCCGTGAAAACTGGCGTTATGAATTCGTCGAAAAGACAGACGACGCCTTGGACAAAATCTACGAAGAAACCCGGACCGAAGAAAAAGGAGAAAGGCGAACATTTCGATGAAAGCAAGAAGAAGGA
>BLFK01000231.1:8393-19844 GCA_014634185.1 Astreopora myriophthalma | reverse complement strand
AAGCTGTATGAAGAGATACAGGAAGGTTTGGTACAAATTCTGCCAATGGTTGTCATCCAATAACTTTTGCTTGATTGTATAGCACTAAACCAATTCTTCTAACAGTGAATTACATTATAAATTCAGAAATTGAAACAAAATGGTAGGCTTATACTTTTTAAGCCAGTAACAGTGTAAAATGTCGAGTAAATAAGTTGGATTGCTTTATGATTATTTATGAAATGACTATCAAAGGCTGTTTCTTTTTTTCCCAGCACAGTTCTTGTGTTTAGCCAATTTTTTGAGGGTGGGTGTTACACTGATTTGTTTTTGTTTTGTAAGAAAATTGAGCTGGTGAGTGCTGAGGTCACTCTGTCAGTAATACCAGCTAACCATGATTGGAATTCAGCAAGTAGGAATGTCAGCAATATAATTTGCTGTTATTTTTTCAATTTGTTGGTTGTTTGTCCAATAGAGCCACTCTCCACATGCAGATTTTATTGTATCCTTTGTTTTTCAGTTTTCAGTTTTGGCTTGCATCATCCCTTCCCTTCTTTACTGTCCTTGATATCAACAAGTGATAACATTGCCAGTGAGCAACATAACCCACATTTGTTTCTTTTATCAGGAGGAAAGGAGCTTTACAGTGCACATGGACACATATGAGGAAAGCAAGAGAAAATGGATTTGCCAACATGGATGAAACCCAGTCCTCAAAAGGTTGGTGGAGTGCTATGTCACAGTGTAACACAAAATCAAGATGAGTTAAAGTCTCAGGAATATCTTATCCCAAGTGGTATTAAAAATGTGCTATGAGCAGTTCCAAAAATAAACTTATTGTCCTATTGGCCCTTACTCAATATCATCAGAATATCTTTAGCCATAGCAATGCTGTACTCTGGAATAATTTGCCCAGTAGCATATAAAGGCAAGCAGGATAATTGAGCAAATTTAGAAAACTATTTGTTGAGCACTGTTTTTCACTAATGTAGGCATGTAACATTCATGGAAAGCAAGCTTCTTATCTTGTATGTAGTTTGGTTGTGATTACTATACCATGCATTTAATGTTAGTACTGTATTCTATTCTATAAATTTTTGCTAATGTTGCCTGATGAATTTTTACCATGTATAAATACATTTTTTTCTGTTTTGTTCTGTTCTGTTCATAAGAGGAAAAAAAAAACTTTAAAAGACTTACTCCTAATTATGCACCATATTATTACCAAAAGTGTGATTCATTTGTGTTAATAAGTACTTAAAACATCTTTTTAATTACAAACTCAAATCTTGCATACTGTAGAGTGTCTAAGCTGAGGGCCAATGCCAACTATAGTGCAAGCTTATTCCAAGTTCAGAATGTAGCCATTTTCATTAGGCTTGTAGGTTTTTTTAATGGGATGGCATTTGCATGTACACTTGAATTTCTTATTTTTTTGTTTTTTCTTTTACACTTTTATTTTATCTTAGTTTCATTTTATTTTCATGCAAGTAGAGATAAGTAACAGTAGTAGAGCCAAAGCCAGAGGCTTAAATGGCCTTTGGTCAGCAGAGAAAGAAAAAGTAATTAAATAATGGCAAGAATTTAGGCACACTACCTGGCACACAGACACACATACACATACGCTCGTAATACATATTGATTAGAGAGGTGATTTGCATGTATTTTAAGATGATCACTGTCTAGTGACTTAATGTCCCAATTTCAACTGTGAAGAGTTTGAGACTCAAATAATAAGATTTAAGACTCTTTGAAAGTACCGATTGTGAGGCTGTTATGTACGGTGACTGGATTGTCGTTCCAAATATTTGGTGCTTGATAGCTGATTGCAAATTGGCACCTTAAAGAAGATTCATGTAAGTTAAATCAAGAACAAGTTTGGTAATCGTGGTTGTCACGATTAAAATGGAAAAGTGAAGCAAGAGATTAGGCCGTAAAAAGCCATTGAAATGTGAAAATACGAAGCAAGAGACTTGATAGTTACATGTATAGACAGAATAATTCTAGAGAAAGGACATGTAGTCTTGAGAAAAGAGGCTTAGAGTGGGTGCATACAGGCGAAAAAGTGATAATGGGGATAGCTTTCTTTTGTAGTCCTATAAGGTGGCTCAAGGTTGGAGGAATACATTGTAGGTAGAGGCCCAGATCAAAGTGCAACAGCTGATGTTAATACGAAAAGAGAATGGTATGATGCTTTTAGGGTAGGTGAGGGTAGAACAAATTGTCTTGATTTGCTCAGAACACCTATAACCTTAAAAACGTTACCACAGAAGGAGATGGCAGTGATATGTGGTTTCCATGAGAGGTTTTCAAGAATAGTGATTCCTAGAAATTTGTCTTCCTGTACATGTACACATGCTATTGAGATGCTGTCTAAAGTGATGGAGGAATCTGATTTCGTTGTGCATGAGAGAGGATAAATTTAGTTTTGTCAGAGTCAAAGAAGGATGAAACTGTAAGAAGCTCTTGATTAACAATATATGACTGGAGTAGGCAAGTCCTTATGAGGATAAAACATTTGTATCATCAGCAAAGACTGAGAACGAATGCAAGAGAAGAGAGAAGAAGGTTGTTGATGCAAGTGAGAAAAATGAGAGGACCAAGGACTGAACCTTGGGGAGCCCCACACACAACCTTATTGTTTGAAGAGGTGTGATCATGGATCATTACATATTATTGCCTATTAGTTATTAAGAAACTTGTAAGCCAAGCTAATGGAACACAATAAATACAATAAAAATGATGTTTGTCAATAAGGATCTCATGGTTAACAGTGTCAAGTGCCTATTTTTAATGAAATGAATGAAAAAATTGTGAAGTGCGGGTCAGAAATGAATTTCTATTTCGATTTTTAATGCCGACTTTTAATCCGTGTTACACGACACAACTTTTAATGCAACTTTCTTGCGGCAACAGTATGTTACACGAGACGATTTTTAACGCAACACTGCTCGCAACATTTGAACCCAGGCCCCTGCTCCAGAAATCCCGGGCAACAAATATGGCGGGCAACGAGTTTCGGTATTCCGTGGTGCATTCTGGGACGATGTTGCGTTAAAAGTCAGTGGCGGGGGTGTTACACGCACCAACACCAACAAAATACGGGCAACAATGTTGCATGTTTTTTAATTGCTTTCAAAAACCTGCAGTATGTTGCTGCAACAAAGTATTGGGTTAAAAATCTCCCTGTGCGCCATGTTATACGAGACAACTCTTAACGCAACAATGTTGCGTTAAAGTCGCTCGTGTAACATCACCTTTAAGGTCTATGAAAACTCTTATATGTATATTCACTCTTTTTCGAAACAAGTTTAGGAATTGCCATGGACCATAGTAGAGTGAAGTGGTCTTAAACAATATTAGTAATGATTAACAATATGGAATTTGAGAAATCCAGACAGTCTACAGTAAAAGAGCTTCTCAAGGACTTTAAAAAGACATGGAAGAATAGAAATAGGCCAGTAGTTAGGGAACGACAAAAGGTCATCTATTTTATAAATTGGTAGAACCTTGGAAATTTTGAGATTATCAGGAAACACACCAGAGGAAAATGAGAAATTACAGCTATGAGACTGAGCTGCGACAGCTAGTAAAGCAATAGTTTCTTTTGTGAGTGAAATGCCATCAGCACCCTCACATTTCCTATTTTTTAGAGCGTAAACTGGTTATTGCACATTGTTATATCTTTTCTTTCTTTGCTTTGCTTTTCTTTTGTTCAGTTAACAAATTGACGTCAGTTTTTTATGCGTCTGTCCTGTTATTGATCATAAATTTCGTCATCACATTGTCAAAGTAGCTGTGGATCCGCAAACTACTTTGACAATGTTATGGCGAAATTCATTGTCAATAACAGGACAGACGCATAAAAAACTGACGTCAATTTGTTTTTTACGATAACAAAAAGGTAGGAGAGACGAAATTAAGACGAAACGCGAGACCAAAATGTGAGAAACTTCAAATTTTATTCCATCTGACGCGACCAAATTCATAACTTGCCTCGCTCTCTTATTGGCTCATAGAAAGAACGGAGGCTTTCTATTGGTTAAAAAGTGACAGATTGACGTTGCGGCTCTCGGCTCTCCGGCTCGTTGCGTCAATATCGCATAAATTATAAATTCATGTGTCTGTCCGCATATTGACCATAAAAATTAGCCAATGAGCGCGCGTGAATTTATGCAGTTATCGTAAAATGTTGTATTGATCTGTATATCATGCCATAGAAAATACAACCAATTAGACCACGGGAAAGCCGTTGTATATTCGACGGTATTACACCCAACTTTCCCATCGCGCGCTAAGGTCTTACTCCTGCCGAAATTTAGTAAGCAGCGGACTAAGCGATGGTACTTTCGTCGCTATTATTTTTCTGTCAGTTTTAGTGTTTCAAACTCAGTGCAATTTTTGCAAACCTTTCGCTATAATAACTTTATTTTAACTTGCATTCTTTGCATTTTCTTTCATGAATTTTAATCACTGAACAAATTTAATCGCAGAAAGAATTTCAAAGGCAGAACGAATTTTGCAAGCGTTCGACTATAATAACTTTGTATGACAGGGATTCTTTGTATTCTGTGTCATGAATTTTAGTTAGAAACGTTTTAAAAGAGTTTCAAAACATCAAGATCGTAGACAATAGAAAGCCAGTTGAAAGGCACTGAAAATACGCGTGTCTCGATTGTGTTGATCCCTGTATTTTCTATGGCATGGTATAAAATAGTTAAAAAACGCTTTCTCGTGGTATACCATGGAATATCCCACGAGTCACTTGTATTTTCTCGGTATGCACACGAACCTTATATATGTAACGAGAAAATACAAGTGACTCGTGGGATATTCCACGGTATACCACTCGGAAGCGTTGCATACCTAGTATGTGTTACGCTGCACCTATCGGGCATCATTAATTGGGTTTAAGTATCCAATGTGGGCAATCTGAACAACGCAAGGAGGACAGCCTATTTCAGTGCTGCTTTACAGAAGCACTCTATTCATCTTTCATTAGTAAAATTCGTGTAGCAACATTATTAAACACTATCCAAGAGGCTCTCGTTAACCATTAACACAAGTACCCGGCGGCCCATTGAGTAGGCTGGCCAAAAGCTGCTTATGCTTTAACTTACTGCCGTGAATAAGAAGAAACGGATGAAATGAGATCGCAAAATACGGTTTTTGATACTAAATTTAAAGGGGGCTTTCAGGAACACAAGTTCGCAACCGGCTATCTTTGAGTAGGCTGGTTCAAAAGCTGTTTATCCATCTTTGAGTGTTAAAAATGGCGATTTCGTTTACGATCTTCGATCTTTTTAGTGGTTGCCGTGTACGAGACTGTAGCCACGAATTCGCAAGTCTTTTGTTTTTACCATCATCTTTTCGTATTGTTCGTAATTAGTCTTCCTGTTCTTTCCCTAGTTTTTCGTTCGTTTTTGTTTCTAATTAGTTTCGTTTGTTTTCAACCCATTACGTAACCTGTAGTATTTCATGTATTGTTTTTCACTCGTTTTTTTGTGTAATTTTGGTATAAAAGTGTCGTTGCGTATATTGTAATCAGTCGTCGTAAAACCGGAGTGCCGCACAGATCTTGTAAGTGTTGTATTTTTTACATCTTTAGTTTTTAGATTTCTTTTCGTTTTGTAGTACCTGTACTTTTCTTGTGTTCTTATGTAGGTCTATCTATATTTTTTATTTCAGTGAATCGTTAAACTATTAAAGTACGTTGTAAAGGTGTGCGAAGAGTATTTTACAGAGACAGAAAAAGAAGGAGAACGAAACTGGTTATTGCCCACCGTTACATCCTTCACAAAATAAGCCTTTTGATACTGAATTGAAGGAGTATATCTTAGCATAAGTACATGGCTGCCTATCGTGGGGTGGGTAGGGCCAAAAGCATTTTATCCATCTTTGAGTGGAACAAATGGGCAGGCTCTTGTCCACATGAACTTCGAAATTATTGCCGAAGAGCTGCACGAAGTGCGAACAAAAAAGGCATTACGAAAGTCACGGTTATTACTGCCGGTGCCTTTTTTGTGTGTGAAAAGATCGCTATTTGAAAGGTTGTTCAACAATTGAAACAACTTTGGTTGACAAGTGTACTTTGCCTCGTTTACTAGCGATAGCCCGGTACCCCCAACGAATTACGCCCCATCAATAGACTCGACTGAGTTTAACTGTTTTATTCCTCACGTGGCGTATTCGCTCAGTCATAGCGGTCGTCCAAAAAGCTACTGTGATGACTTGAACCGAAATCCTACTTATTATACAATAATCTATACATTATGATTGGTCGTCACTAAACGCAGGTAAAAAGGTTATTCAAGTTTGCGTCAGTCATAAACCGAGCGATGTCTGGAAATCACAAATGACGGTGTCTGGACCTTGATAACATGCAAATGACAGTCTTTTAACCATGAATGTCCATTGCCTCTTGATTTGATGTCTGCGCTTATCTGGTAACTGTCACGCAAGAAACACGAAGTCTCCGACTACCTTTAAGGAGGCTGTGCTAAAACTCTGACTCGTAAGTAGGGGGAGTTCTAAATGGAAAAGAAGATCATTTTGTTGCATAGAATTGTAGAAGATCGTTATGAGAATCTTTTCCCCATTTTCCCGAAAAAGCCTTATGTGTCATCTACGTTATCGTAGAATAATTGTTCACACGCGGAAAGCATGAGTTGTATTTTTAGCGAAGATTGCTCCTGTTAAATGCAGTAACGAGGTAATTAGCCCCTAGAATCGAAAGTTTACTCCATTATTCTAATGTAAGCATCGTGTTACCGTATCAGCATTTGCCTGTAGAAACGGTACAAGCAGTTGACGATTACTATGTTGCTGGCAATTTAAGACCACTAACAAGCTTAGTTGCTCGTTGAGAAATTTGTAACATTTAGACAACACTTTATTGATTTTTCAGCTAAATATTTTACATATCAATCTGGCACCGCGGGTAGCAGAGCTAATCTAGGCGGGCCAGGGGAGTAACTAAACAGCAAGAAGGAGACTGTTAAAATACAAGTAGCGAAATAAAATCTATGAGAAATGAAAATTGAATACAGAATGAACTTGAGAGTACTAAAAAGAAGAAAAAATGTAAAAGTCATGCACGCTTTTATTCACAGGCACAAATAGCTTAATGAAAATAAACAGCTATGAAAAATATGATTTTGCATAAGATATTATAGATTCTAACTCAACGTACCAGTCTTCATACTCTAAAATACTAAGCAACATTGTTTGAATTTTCTTTTTGAATATGACTTTGGGGAGCGTCCGGAGTTTTGCCGGTATCTAGCTCATTCCACAGTCTTGCTTCAATTCTTGAAAACGCATTTCTTTTGATTTCAAGTCTTGACTTTTGTATGTAAAACTTCTGGGAGACTAAGGATCATGTATTGCAGGAATGAATTTTCGCAGTAGGAAGGAATAAGTTCTGAAAATTTGTAGGGACAAGATCATAACTGATGCCGTGCATAGTTTCAGCCAGGAGTGTGTAGTACAGGCAGTTTAGAGGCAAAATTTGGGCATTTAAATAGTATCAGCGAATCTAATAGTGCTCTTTTTCATTTTATGGTTAATACATTTGCTACTGACATCTCTTATAATTCAGCGTTGTTAATCCTACCACAAGAGGAATAAACATTGACAATAATGTTGATATTAACTGAGGAAATGATCCTCACACTTTCTGGACAATTTAAGCAATTGTCTCTTATATGCACTTGAAAAATTCAAGTGACTCCAACGGGTTTCGAACCTACAACCTCTGCGATGCCGGTGCAGTGCTTTTATTAACTGAGCTATGAAGCCACACAGTTGAGAACTGGTCAATTTGTTGGGCTCATGCGTGTTTTCCCGTGAAAGGAATGATGAATGAAACAAACGATTATGAAGTGCGGGTTAGTAATAAGGAAGGGTTCGTAGTGCAAAGACACGATGGCATTCGAGATATCTTGACCTTATGAGTCTAAGCCACGCCTACAGCTTCTTGACAGTGAATGATTTGAACTAAGGTCGGCGGTCACAAGCCCAGAGGCAAGACTTGACTTAAAGGCAAAAGGTTTCTGGTCGCGTGCAGTTAAAGCATATGTTTGTGACGTACGAGTAAAGCATGTAAACTTCTCGAGTAATCAAAACAAACCCTCATCGCTTATTTTTAACGATAGTGAGGTTGAGGACAAGAGGAAGTACCAACAATGTGTTCTCTCGGTTAGTTTTTGGGTGCGGGTTCTGAGTGTCAAATGTCTCGGCGAAACCTCTCAGAGAAACTCTCTAGAAAGAATAGGCATCTGTACGCCATTTTCATGTCATGGTCGAACCCGCTTATCTTTTCAGATCTTGAAGTCGCGTTCTGACGTCAGTATCAAGGGGCCCAGGGTGCCTTTCCGAAGCAGGGACATTAAGGAAGACTTCCAACTTAACTGTGCAATTGCAGAGTTCATTTGATCGGACTTGTTAGTTTCTCTGTTGAACAGTCAGGCGAAATTAAGTTTGTATTGTTTGCATTATGGTTTTAGAGCATGAGTTTTACCTTAAAATTTAATAACATTGATGATTTTTGCTTGTATGCTTTTTTCGTAAATTTCCCTAGTAGGAAAGGCCTACATCTCAAACTTACAATTCCCTTAGCCTGTACAGTCCGGAGAAGACCTGTTCTGGGAGTCGAGTTATGTTATTGTCACTGAGATCCCTAGAAGTAGAAAGGAATGCAAAGCATGAAACCAACTAAACGCTTTTTACAGGATAGTTAACAATTATTCCTTGAGCGCGCGTCGGACATGAGATGATAGGGACCTTTAGCAACAAGGACGGCAACGGCAACGAGAACGTCGATTCAAAACAGGAATTCGCGTCATTGTAATCACTTCGCTATTATTTCAACTCATTTAAAATGCAGAATTTATCTCTGCTATCCAACAATGAAACTGGCAAAAACGGCGTTTAAATTTGGAGAGAGATCGAAAGATTCAACGTCGTGTGCTAACGTTCTCCCAAAGCCGCTGATTTTGGTCATTTGACGTTGTTGTTTTGGAGAGGACGGCAAGGAAATGCACCAAATTGTAAAACGCACGTGCAGGGCGTGCAGAGCGATTGTTTTTACTAATTAAACCTACTGTTTTGTGACGTTCCCGTCGCCGTTGCCGTCCTCGTTGCTAAAGCTCCCTGATAAATAGCCAACGACGTGCGCAGCACGGAGTTGCCTATAACCAGTCTCATATCCAACAAGCGCGAATGGAATAATTGTTTTATTAAATTCTCAGCCTTCGGATAATGCAATTCTAGCTTTCTCATTGGTAATTTCTCGTTTCTCGACGAAACTTGGCTTCCCGCGAACAATTTTATGCTGAGCGACATTTGCTGCATTCATTTCCATATAAGGTCAAACGCTGGTATAATGGCTGTTAACCGAGGTCCAGTGAACTAATGAGAACGCTAGAATTGCATTATCCCAGGCTGAGAATTTAATAATAATCGTTATACCAAATATATACGAACGTTAGAACTCACTAGTGTTGCAAGCTCGTCTTATTGTAAATGCTTGAAGTAGAAAGTAAAAATTAAAAATACAGTGAGGATCGTGTATTGTAGGAATGAACTTTCGCAGTACGAAGGAATAAGTTCTGAAATTTGTAGGGACAAGATCATAACTGACGCCGTTCATAGTTTCAGCCAGGAGTTTGTAGTACGACAGGCACTTTAGAGGCAAAATTTGGGCATTTAAGTAGTATCCCTTAATCTAGTAGTGCTCTTTTTCATTCTATGGTTAATACATTTGCTAGCGACACCTCTTATAATTCAGCGTTGTTAATCCTACCACAAGAGGAATAAACATTGACAATAATATTGATATTGACATAACTCGAATGACGCACAGCTATAATATAAGCGAGAACCAACTTGACGAATTCCGTGGCTATATTAAAATATACACCTTGTCATACTTTCAACCGAAAACTATAGCTCTGCATGCATTAACTTTCCATCGAAGCGGGATATTTAAACCTTTAAATGTCGCTTGTTTTTGAAGCAAGCTGACACCGCACATGTCAACATACGGTGATGTGTCGTTTTTATTTTTATTCTTTTTTTATAGCATAGTCTCTGGCATGGGTTCGCTTCCATATGGGACGATATGTGAACGAAAAACAAAAGGAAGAAAATTTCCCAGTGTTTTTCAAGTTTTTAAGCCAATCACTATCCATACATATACGTTACTAGTTTCAGTTTTTGCGTTTCGTTTGGAAAATATCTCTGTTATGTGTCCCTCCATTTGTCATTTCATCTTTTCAAGTTTCAGTTTTACCCTAAAATCACCGACAAGGTACGCTTGTATTTCGCTTATTTTCCCGTGTTATTTCTTAGCTCATTTTATCATCGTCATGTCTTCTAATATTGAAATTTCCCTGGTAAGAACCGTTCCGGGTCAACAAAGAGTTTGCTTGGCCGATCAACAAGTCAATTGGTTATGTATAATCGCAGTGGTTCGATACAACATATGCAGTCAGATCAGGATATTCCCCGTGAAAATTTGTAGCTTTCTTTGTCCAAACTTCATCCGCTGAGTGCTCGCTACGTACACCATTGGCCTGAAGCCAAATATTTTTCCGTCAGGGCCTCCCACTCAGTAATAGGGACCTTTAGCAATGAGCACAGCAGCGGCAACCAGAACGTCGCTTTAGAATAGGAATTCGGGTCATTTTAACACTTGGCGATTATTTCAATTCATTCAAAATGCAAAGCTGATGTGTGTCTGCTATCGAACAATGGAACTGGTTTAAATGGCGTTCAAGTTTGGGGAGAGATGGAAAATTCAACGTCATCTGCTGACGTTCTCCAAAAGCCGCGTAAACCACGGGAAAGAAATGTACCAGAATGCAAAACGCACGTGCAGGGCGTGTAGAACAATTATTTTTACTACCTGTTTTGTTTTGTTTTTTGTTTTTTTTTTCCTAACGTGCCCGTCGCCGTTACCGTCACCGTTTCTAAAGCTCTGTTAGGAAGCTTACGAAACGACGATGTCGACGGTCACGACAATGCAACCGAGAAATAGGTATGATAAAGAAAAACGATCGCTCTGCACGTGCGTTTACGAGCTTTTCGTTCCTTTTACGTGGACTTTGCCCCTAAATGAACCTTGCTGTAAAATAGGTGGTTTGCAACCAATCTCTAGAGATACAGATAACAATGGTAAAATGTACAAATGCTGGTTGACGAACAAAAGGAGGCAATGGGGAGGGTGGTAAAAGGGGGAGGGGGGTTACATCACGTTTCACGGAAACGAAGACAACGAAAATCACACTTCACAGCGAATTAAACGTGTATTTCTCGTTTCACGGAAACTGACAATTTTGCAAAATCACGCCTCACGGCTTCTATGGAAATCGCGATTCACAAGGAAAAAATAGCTATTTCACATTTCACGGGGAAAAAAAGCCGAGGATCACGAGTCACGAAATATCGTTTACCACCGTCATTAAGAAA
>BLFK01000230.1:7540-24305 GCA_014634185.1 Astreopora myriophthalma | reverse complement strand
TTTTTTTTTTTTTTTTTTTTTAATTTTATTTGCAACAATACAAGAGAATACAATGCTTACGAACAGTACACTGACTACTTACAGCACTAGCTCTATTTACATGATTTTACTCTAATTTTAACAGTGTATGAATTACAACGACTAACAAATCTACACGACTAACAAATACAGTGAAGACAGTACTACTAACACATGCAGTGACGACAAAGGGCAAAGAAAAAAAAAAGAAGAAAAATAGATAATTATCATTACAGCTTGAAATTGCACTATGGAGGCATCAAAAACAGGGTAAAGGCATGTGGTTCACTACAGGTAATGTAAGATATGCACCTGACAGGAGATTTGAAAGAAACTAAATAAAGAAAAAAAAAAAAAAGAAGAAAAATAGATAATTATCATTACAGCTTGAAGTTGCACTATGGAGGCATCAAAAACAGGGTAAAGGCATGTGGTTCACTACAGGTAATGTAAGATATGCACCTGACAGGAGATTTGAAAGAAACTAAATGGGTAGGAGATAAATACAAATAGGAGAAGAAATATACTAATATTAATTAGATCCTCATATATCCTGCAAGAGGTTTCCATTTCTTTGTGTCTCCACTTTTTATTTCTATTTCATATCGTGATTTTAAAGTGCGTATGAAATGTGTAAGATTTGGATGGCCTTCTTTTGTCTTAGCGAGCCATATGTGATATTGTGCTAAGAGAAAGCAATAATTTATAAGAAGTGCGAATTGAGAGATATCTGGCCTCAGACCCAAAGCAGTAGTATTTGTCAAAGCATAATCCCTAGGAAGTACATTTAGGTTTTTCAGCCATTCAGTAAGTTTATTCCAAAAGTGAGATGTGTGGCTGCACGTCCAAAAAAGATGAATAAGTGACTCAGAGGAGGTGTGACAAAAGCTGCAGTTTTCATCGCCCTTTAGACCTATTCTAAATAAGAAGTTATTGGTTGATACGCGTCTATGTAAGAATTTAAATTGGAACTCTATTAGCTTAGTGCTCTTTGTGCATTGTTTAGCTAAAATATAAGCAGCAGTCCAATTTATGTTGTCATTTGTTGGTAGGTCACAGTCCTGTAACCATTTTTTTTGACCTGACTCGGGGGTTAAGCTCTTGATACTGATCAATTTTTTATAAATTAAGGTAGTTGCTTTTTTCACTTGTAAAATTCTTGTTGTAAGTGGCTCCTTTTCGTGGTCGGTGTTCTGTAGATCTTGAAAATTTGAATCGATCCGAATAGACTTAACAGCGGATATTAATCCGTAGAAGCTGAGAGGGCGAGGGTCAATTTCATACTTACAGCGAAAATCGCTTAGCGAGAGAAAGTTGTTGTCCGATCCTAAAAGATGCTTCACCCGAGTTATTCCCTTATTGAACCAATTTTGAAAAAAAATTGTCTTGTTGGCTATCTTTATTAAGGAGTTATGCCAAAGTTGTTGGTCCAGAAAGTGATTTTTCGATACTATTTCTGGTTCAAAGTTAACTTCTGCCCAAATTTCTAATACTTCTTTTAAAAAGCCATCCGAAGTTGTTATTTTCGATAAGATGTCCTTAATATTAAGGTTGTAGGAAAAAAAGTTTTGACAACCATATTTTTGGAGGGTTATATCAAAAAAAATTTTCCATTTTCCCTTGTTATTGTTATCCAAGTATTTTTTAATCCATGTCGTTTTGAGGGATTTATTGAAGGAACTTATATCAATCATTTTTAAACCACCATCACCGAAATCGTTGATCATTACCTTCCGTTTTATCTTGTCTCCTTTGCCATTCCATAGAAAAGTGTAGAGTAAGTCATTTATTTCGTTTAAAACTCTGTAGTTTGAGCGAAGAGGTGAGAGCAGGTAGACTAATTGGGAGACCACTAATGATTTGATAACAGTGATTTTCCCCAGCAATGTGAGTCGGCGGTATTTCCAGCATCTCAGGATTTCTTTAACTTTTTCGAGTTTCTCATTGTAGTTTAAGAAGGCAGATAGTTCGGGATCTGTTGAAATCCATAGACCTAGGGATTTAACCTTGTCTTTTGGCCATTTGAGTTCTTTTCCTGATAACAAAATTTTATCATTTCCAACACTTGCGCCGATCCATAGAGCTTCAGTTTTCTTATCATTGAGTCTGAGGCCAGAGACTTTGCTGAAATCGTCAAGCATTGCGAGGGATGAAAAAAGAGATTCGCGTGACCCGTCTAATATAAGTGTTGTGTCATCGGCATACTGACTTAACTTAATTTCCACATTATTTACAGAGATTCCCTTTATATTAGTATTTTTTCTAATTGCCATGGCAAGCACCTCTGCTGATAGGATAAATAAGTAAGGTGAGAGCGGGCAGCCTTGCCTAACACCTCGTTGAATCTCAAAAAAATTACTTGCCCATCCATTATTCAGAATACAGCTTTCAGTATTACTATACAGGGTTTTCACCCAGTTAATCAATGAAGCACCAAATCCGTAGAAACTTAGTGTGTCATGTATAAAGGACCATTCGAGAGAATCAAATGCCTTTTCAAAGTCAATAAAAAGTAATAGGCCCGGGATATTCTTTTCTGTGGCGTGTTGGATAATAGAGTCGATAAGTCTGATATTTTCGCCTATGAATCTGTCTTTCAAGAATCCTGTTTGATCATGATTGATAAGGTTTGGAAGTACTAATTTAATTCGGTTTGCAATAGATTTTGCTGCGATTTTGTAGTCAGTATTCAAAAGGGTAATAGGTCTCCAATTTTGGATGAAGTACAGTTCCGCATCTTTTTTTGGAATTAGTTTAATCACCCCTCGTCTTTGCGTCACCGAAAGGCAGCCAGAGTCTAAAGCATAGTTGAGTGCCGAGATTAAAAAAGGAGAAATGTCTTTCCAAAAAACTTTATAAAATTCGGCAGGAAGTCCATCTGTTCCTGGCGTTTTGTCGGACTCCATCTTCTTCAGGGCTTCGAGACATTCCGTTTGAGTTAAGGGGCCTTCACATAAAATTTGTTCTTCATTCGACAAAGAAGTGGAGTTCACTTCAGAGAAGAATGTAGATTGGAGGCTGTCGGGTTTTTTTGACGTATAAAGGTTTTTGTAGAAAGCGGTACATTCAGATAAGATGTCTCTATCTGTGGTGACGAAATCAGTGTCGTTAATTTTTAATTGACTAATTGTTCCTTGTTTACAGTGCCTTTTTTCCAGATTTAGAAAGTATGCAGAGTTCCTTTCGCCCTCGTTGTACCATTGCGACTTTGACCTAATTATTGCACCTTTGGTCCGATACTCAAAGATGTTTTCCAGTTCTTTCTTTAAGGTAAAAATTCTTTCTGCAACAATATGGTATGAGGGGTTACCATTGCTAGAATTGTCTATATGTTTCTCTAAAAAAGCGATTTCGCGTTCCAACATTTCTTCGCGTTTTCTTGTTGCCACGTTTTTGTATGCAGCATAGGATATTGATTTCTCTCGCACCTTTAATTTGATCATCTCCCAGAGTAGGGCTGGGTTCACCGAGATGTCTTCTTTGTATTGGTTCACAGTGTTTTCAATTACTGTTTTAATTTCTTGGACATATCTCATTTCGCTTAGAAGAGACGTGTTCAATTTCCAAAAACCTTTGCCTCTAGGGTTCGAGTGTAAAGCTACATTAAGAGTAATCATCGAATGATCCGTTTTGAAGCCAGGAAGAATATCTGCATGGGTCACATCACATAGGGATGATTCACTGACTAGAAAAAAATCAAGTCGACAGTGTATGACTGGTTGGTTTTGTCGCCAAGTATATCTCTTAGTCTCCGGGTTGAACAGTCTCCAAATATCAATCAAACCAAGATTTTCAGAGAAGTCTTGAATCACTTTTAAGGCATTCTTGTGTGTTCTGGCAAGGCCACCCCTCTTATCCTTTTCAACTTCAAGAACTAAGTTAAAGTCCCCACCAATTATAATTTCCTCACATTTAAAGTTTGATAAATGATCGAAGAAAACCTGAAAAAAGTTTGGATCGTCTTCATTCGGAGCGTAGATGTTAGCCACAGTCAGACGTTTGCTATCAGCAACGATATCACATATTAAAAAGCGACCATTCGGATCCGAGAAAACCTTGTGGATCTGACAATTGAAGTTATTGTTGAAAAGAATACCAACCCCTGCTTTGTTGCTGCTGCAGCAGCTGAAGAGCGCTTTATATCCCCACTCACAAGTCCATTTATCAGTAGTTTCTTGAGAACAATGGACCTCTTGCAGCATATAAATAGATTTCTTTTTTACTCTCAGCCAGTTAAACACCTCTTTTCTTTTGGCATTGTTTCCCAATCCCCTGACATTAAGGGAAACTATTTTCAAATCTGTTGTATTGTGAGTGATGAAAGAAACGGAGTTGACGGTTTTGCATTTTCACAATAAAAGATATCTAAATGACCACATGCCTTCAAGCTATTGTTGATGAGATAGATTGCTATGCCCTGGAGACAGTACAACGAAAACACACACAAATTGAATAAAATTACTATAAGACTTTTGGTTGAGAAATTAGGCATCTTGCTACAGTAAACAAGAGAAAAAGCCTGTAGATCTGTTAGACTATTTAAGCTGTCGACCGCCTCTTATTAGTTAAACGCATATTGGCAATAAAAAAAAAAGAAACTGCGAAACTTTGAAGAAATTTGCAGGTCAATCTGAACAAAGTTATTTTATGTGGGTTAGACAGTAAATTTTTGCCCGACGGGCCACAATTTACCTTTAATATACAGTTTGTCTGGTTGCGACTGGCTGAAGGAGGCAGCAACTCCATTTCGTCTGGCATCTTTAAAAGCATCCATCTGTACTTTCCTTCGGGTAATAATATCCCTGGGAAGGTCTCGGAACATTTGGAAGTTAGTGCCTTTAAGTCGGTGACCAAGTTTAAATATCTGCTCACAGTCTTTGTACCTGAGAAAACGGGCTAGAATAGGGCACGGATTTCCATCTTTGCTTTTTCCGATCCGATGTACTCGCTGGATTTCTACGCTCCTTGCATCCCTGTAACCGAGATCCCGTTCCAAAAAATTTCGAAGTACTTCTTCGGTGTTTTCACCAGAGCGGCCGCCTATTTCTGTAGATTCTACTATGTTGGTGAATTTAATATTCTCCCGGCGAGAGTAGGCTTCTAAATAAAGATTTTTAGTGTGGACCTCCTCTAGCAGAACCTCAGTTTTCTGGCATTTTGTCGTCAGCTCTGTTAATTGAGTTTCGTAGAGTCGATGCGCTTTCTCCGCAGCTTCTGTCTTTTCCTTCAGTTGTTGTCCAGTAAAGTTGATTCCTTCTTTTAGGTCGTCAATATCTTTATTCGTTGTTGTTTGGAGAACTTCTAGCCTTTGGGTTCGTTTCTCTAAGTTCTCGAGATTGGCTTCAATCTTCTTCACGGCTGATTCTATTGAATCAAGCTTTTCCAGTTTTGCTAGGATTGCTTGCAGAGTTGCACCAACATCTTGTGTCATACTGAGAGCTGTCATTATTTCGTCTTCGTGGTGCGTTAGCGAGGAGTATTGCTTGGTTTTTTTTATTTCCGGCGAAAGACTTGACTCCTCGGAGGAAGCTGAAGATCTGGTTTTTCTTTTGCTGAGAAGTTGACCAAAATAAACGGCCATTTGCCAAAATAGGGCAGAAAAATGGGCGGGCGACAGCAACGCACGTCTTTATGCCGCCATTACTCGACCCAGTCCTTTACTTAAGATGGTGGATGACTGGAGACTGGCTCTTGACACCAAGAAAATAACTAGAACGATCGCTATTGACCTTTCTACAGCATTTGACTCGATTTGCCACAATCTACTTCTGGCTAAACTGCGAGCCTATGGTCTTAATGATGATGCTATTGCTTTCTCACAATCATACTTGACTGATCGTCAGCAAAGGGTCAAGTTTCATGGGAAATTCTCCGAATGGTGTCCAGTCAAATGCGGCGTACCTCAAGGTAGCCTACTTGGCCGCTTGTTATCCAACATTTTTCTAAATGACCTAAACTTTGCTGGACAAATCTCATCTTTGCGTCTATGCTGATGATACTACAACTTATGCATCTGATTGTGACATCATCACCTTAGAAATCTCTTTAAACCAGGACCTTTATATCCTGGTCACCTGGTTTTCTCAAAATTATCTGACTGTCAACAGTATCAAAACTCAAGGTATGTTACTTGGTAGTCACACCCATGTAACCGAATTCTTCATTTGTGATACCAACGTGGAATTGGCAAACTCTCTTAAAATTCTTGGGGTGACTATTGACAACAAACTGACCTATTGTGAACATATATCCAACATGCTCAAGAAAGTCTATGCCAAGATTGGTGTTCTAAGACGTCTTAAAAGCCTGATGCCTCATAACGTGTCTCTATCACTTTACAAGGCCTACCTGCTTCCTCATTTGGAATACTGCAGTCCTCTACTTATTGGAATAAATAAAACTTTGAACTCTAAATTAGAGTCAGCCAACAAATATGCACTTAAAACTCTATTAAATCTAGGTAACAATCTTGACTATGATACTACATTGTCTCTGAGTGATATGCAGTCTCTTGAACATAGACGCTATTACAGTTCTCTTGTTTTATTATACAAATGCATGAACTCTAACGGTCCACAATATATCAAGAACTTTTTTCAGACTCGTTATACTAAATATAATTTAAGAAGTAGGGGCATTAATCTGGAACAACCTGGCTACAACAACAAGTTCTTTCATAACTCGTTTACCTATATAGTTAGTTGCCTATAGAATAAACTCCCTGCACATACTAAAACATCAAGTAATGCACTAGTCAATTGAAACCCCCACCCCCCGACCCCCGGGATAGGGCGGGGAATTAACGCGACTATACCGGGGATTTAAACGCGTATTTAACAGCGTGGAGTCACGGGTGGGCGGGGAATTCAACACTTACCTTCAAATAGCGGGGCATTTTAGCTTGGATTTTAACACTGTACCGGAAGTTAGGTCTCTGCGGTGGACTGGAATTAAATCTCTCCAACACGTGAAAGAAAAGGAGAAGCAACATGGCGGACGCTGTGAGAAAGGTACTTATATGCTTCATTCTTTTGGAATCTTTTAGTAAACCAGGCCATCCTCTGAATTTAGTGCCCTTCTGTGAGAATTTAATATTCTATAGTTTAGAATTTGTTTGCATTTATCTCGATTTTCATGGTACTAATGTGAAATGCAAATTTATAGACATTAGCAATGCTAATATTAGTTTTGTTTTCTGCATAGTTTAATAACGAGTTTGTTTTGTATTGTAGATTCTTTTCCAGTTTGAAGAGAGATGGAAGGCGAGAGATGTCAGAGATGAAACTATAGCTGAATTATTTCATGTAGTCCGAGGAGACTTTGGTATTCCCGAAGAGCAAGGAAACATCATTTTGCAACGGTACGACGAATTGTGGAGTGAGTGGCTTGACATAACTGAAGCGGCAGAGCTCAAAGATAGAGATGCAAATGAGAGAACGAGACTGCCAACAGAGGAGCCGAAAAAAGGTACAGGTGCGCTTTTGATGTTCCTGTTATATCAACAGATGTCTGAGCCCAATGGACACTTAATACATAGTACGTTCTTTGTTTATTTATACTTCTCGGGGATGTTTAATCATTTAATTCTTAATTAAGTGGTGATGTGAATGTTTGTATATATGTAACAAATGGGCTTTTTGTACAGAGATAAAGTCTTGTTTACAAGTTTTATGCATATGACAACATTCTAAATCAGTGTACTGTATATAATCTACAATATTGTAGAAGCTTTTTTAATTTTATATGTACTGGTATTAAATAGCTAGATCCTGTCTATCTAGGTGTGAGCTGTTGCAAAATGGTTTAGACACTCTCACAATTATTCATATTTCCTGCACTATTTACAGCGGTCTTACCCAAGCGAATGTAAGAGGTATTCCCCAAATGCATTCATCATCATTTCGATACAAGACTCAAGCAGTATGCCTGATCCGGCTCCTCAACCACAGGAACAACCTCCTCAAGTGCCAAGGCCGCCTCAAGACGCTGTCGTACAAAACACTGTTGCTTCAGCAACTCCAGCTGCGGATACTCCGGCTACTCCTGACCAGCTTGAGGTACATGTCGTATTAGCCTTTCCTCCTTATTTTTATACTCTTCTGTTTTGCACGAGTTCGGATCGGTTTATTTCGCGCCCGTTACCCTCGTGGTCTTTTATCCGCTTCGTTGCTCCCTTATTAGTTTTATGGTATTATTCGGCTTCTTCATTTTATTCCGTATTTTTAGTACTTAGTAGCTTTAGCTGGCTTTTACTCTCCCTTTTCCAGTTTGTTAAGTTTTCGGCAGTTTTGTGCCTCCTTCATTACCGCGTGCTCCCTTCACTTTTGCATATTTAGTAGTGTCGCATTTATTTGCTTACCCCCTGCTATAATTAATTTATTAAGTCTTCTTTGGCATATTTTCCAGCATGAGATGTTTATTATTTGTTTCCTCATGGCCCATGTTTAATTGGCATATTTTCCGGCATGAGATGTTTTGTTATTTGTTTCCTCATGGCCGATGTTTAATTGGCATATTTTTCCGGCATGAGAAGTTTTGTTATTTGTTTCCTCATGGCCGAAGTTCGATTGGCATATTTTCCGGCATGAGATGTTTATTATGTGTTTCCTCATGGCCGGTGTTTAATTGGCATATTTCCCGGCTCGAGATGTTTATTATTTGTTTCCTCATGGCCGATGTTTATTTGGCATATTTCCCGGCATGAGATGTTTTGCTATTTGTTTCCTCTTGGCCGATGTTTAATTGGCATATTTTCCGGCATGAGATGTTTTCTCGTTTGTTTCCTCATGGCCGATGTGTATTTGCATATTTTCCGGTATGAGGTGTTGTATTGATTTGTTCACTCATGGCCGATGTTTAATTCGCACATTTTCCAGCATTGGATGTTTTGTTGTTTGTTTCCTCATGTGGCCAACGTTGATTTGACATATTTTCCTGCATGAGATGCTTTGTTATTGTTTCCTCATGGCCGATGTTTCAATCGAATTTTTCCCGGCATGAGATGTTCTTATTATACGTTTCCTCTTGGCCGATGTCATTTATTTAGTTCACATGTTGCCTGGCTCGAGATGTTTAACGCGTTTGTTACCTCGTAACGAACGTTAATTTATCCGATTGGATTCATAAATTTTTCTGACTCCTGATTTCGTGCCTCTTTCACCGATATCGGTTTGTAGATGTCTTTGAGCACAGCACCAGATATCTGATTTCTGCATTCATGTTTTTGACTGGAAATACGATTTACTATTTATGTTTATTTTGTTTATTTCTCGGTATGAGACCTTTTATTACTATTTACCTTGGAGTTTCGCTTGTTTTTCCCCCTAAAGATGCTGTATTATTTGTTACTCCATTTTCGATGTTAGAATATCTTCCGTCTTAAGTATTGTATCTTCTGCTTTCTCCTCACCGATCGCGCTCAAGTTTGTTCATGTCATTTTACTTTACATGTTCTTATTCTTTGCTTTCTGGATACTGTCTGTGTCTTTTGCAATGCAAATGTTTCTCTGCACCCTGTTTCACACCCATGTCCAAATTCAATGTCTTTTCGTGGCATATAGATCCATTTATTTACATTCCTTTGTTCTTTATTTGTGCCAGACTGATACTATCCAGCAGCTAAGAAAACGTATTGAGCTTCTCGAAAGCCAACAGAAGGGTGATGTTGAGGGCCAAATAACCCGTCTATCCACGTACGGCCAAAGAAACGTAGCCGATTTCGACAAGTACACTGCACTGTCCCTGGCTGAATCATTGGCTTCGCAGGCAAAGCAAATCAGCCATTCTAAGGCATCGTTCCTTGCCGTTGCCTCGCAGACGTTAAGAAGTCACCTTCACAAGTCGAATAAAGTATTTCAAGCTTACTTTATTGCTTTGTTTGCCGATAAAGAATATACGCAGGTTTTAGACTGCATCTCGAAGGTGGACAAGTCGCTTCGTTCAGAACCCACCCAACGAGTTCCCACCGTTAATCAAGATCTGCCTGGTTTTTCTGATAGAGGGTCCTCCAGGCCCCAGCGTCTCGTATGTTTCTATTGTGGCATCCCCGGCCACTTCGCAAATAGATGTTTTCGTCGTAGCCAATTTGTAAACCGCTACACCCCGTATTCTAGGCGGGGTCGTGGCATTAATAAGTAGATCTCTCTTATTTCTTGTATCTCCCTCTAAATTTGCTGGTTAATAAAATTATATTGTCCTAGAGTCCATTAATTTTCTTTATCTCTCCCTATTTGCGCCCCGCTCTAGGATGACAGTTTTGAAAGGGAGTCTAATTCCCTCTCGGATTACTGAGGCTCAAAGCTGTCATCCCTTGAGCCATCTCCTCCCTTATTTTCTTTTTTCACTTTTTTCTTTTCTTTTAGTCCCCTCCCAAGCGCTTTAAGCTCGCCTATATCTTTCCGGAGTGGGAAGTTACTCCTGATTTCAACCCAGAAAGTGTACCCAGACCTTCAGTACGTTGGGTCAAGTTTGATAACTCACCTCTTGAGATGGCTCAGGGGATGACAGATAACAATGGCCATGTCTCTCTGGAATTTGTGGAAGCAGTTCTTGATGGCCATGCCCTTGGAGACCCTTCTATGCTCGCGTTTCGGGATCCGGAAACCTTTGTCGCAGGTTATCTCCACAATTGCTTTCCTGCCTGGGAACGTATCTCCAAGTGTGCTCCATTCGAACTCACTCCCAAGATTTTGCATTGGATCAAAAACTGTGTTGACATACACGAATTTTTTCGACCCTTCAAAGGCCAATATAAGGGGGAAAACTTTGACTCTAGTTTTCCCCCGCGTAAGACCTTTCCTAATGCCATCTCTTGTAAACCCTTTTCTAAGTTTATCTCTGATACTATTATCGCTCGCCTAGCATCCGGGGCAATCTCTCTTTGGGGAAAAGTGGGTCACGTTGACCCTCCTTATCTGGTTTTACCTTTAACAGTGGAAGAGTCAAAGCCGCGTCTGTGCAATGATAATCGCTTTCTTAATTTATGGATCAAGGACACACCCTTTAAGTTGGATTCTCTTTCTAGTCTGCCACGTTATGTTACCCCTTCTTCTTTCCAGTCAGTGTGTGATGACAAATCCGGGTACGATCATATCTTGCTTTGCCCAGAGAGTCGTACCTATTTTGGTTTTCAATGGGGTGGATGGTTTTTTACAAGTAATACTCTACCCTTTGGCTGGAAATCCTCGGCATACATCTACCATTCTGTTGGGCTTCTCGCCTCCCATTACTTTCGTTCTGTTCTTATACCTTGCTCGTTGTACATCGATGATCGCCACACAGGGGAAATCCAGCTATCCATCAAGGCTCCAGCTTATGCCCCTCTCCCCTCGCAACGGGAGAAATCCCTTGCTCGGGCATCATCCGCAATTTTTATAGTTTGTCATACCCTCATTAGTTTGGGATACTTTCTTGGCCTTAAAAAATCCATCCTTACCCCTAGGCAGGTTGTCCCTTACCTTGGCTTTTTGATAGATTCGGTTCGTCAGGCCTTTTTGCTTATCCAGGAAAAGAAGCAGAAGTGTCTCTCCCTCACCCGCCATGTTCTTAGCTGTAGCTCCACAGACGTCAAAACCCTTCAGCGTTTATCTGGAAAGTACATGTCTTTTGCCCTTGTGGTCCCGGGAGCTCGCCTCTTCATTAATGAGCTCAACATTGCTATTGCAAAAGGTCTCCGCTCTTCTCGTCCAATTTCTGTTTCGGGGTCTTTAAAAGACGAAATTCAACATTGGTTGTTCCTTGAATCTTGGACTGGTTACCTTCCTTGGCGCCAAGAGCTTCATCATCAAGTTAAATTATGTTCTGATGCTTCTTCCTTCGCTTGGGCGTGCTCCCTTGGTCCCAACGCCCATGACGCCATGATACGCGATTACTGGCCTGCGGATCAACGCGGTCTTCACGTAAATGTCAAGGAGACATTAGCCCTTGTCAATGCTCTAGAGGCCTTATCTTTCCGTGACAGCTGGGTAGACGTATTTACTGATAGCCAAGTTCTCATTAGGTCTTGGCAGTCTCAGGGTGCAAAATCACATGCCCTCTCTAATGCTCTTAAGAAGCTGTTTTGGGTTGTCACAAAAACTAATATTCATCTCAACCTTTGTTATATTCCCTCTCCTCTTAATCCTGCGGACCCCCCTTCACGAGTTTTGTCTCTGCAGGATGCCAAGTTATCCCCGTCTGCCTGGTCGCAGGTTCAGGTGAAGTTTGGGGGCCGGCTTGGTCACTCTGCAGATTTGATGGCTTTGCCGTCAAATGTACAATGCTCTTTTGATGGCTCCCCACTTCCTTTCTTTTCTCCATACCCAACTCCTGGTTGTTCTGGGGCCAATGTTTTTGCTCAGCTTCCAGCTAATCATGGTCACCTGTTTTCTAATCCTTACATTTTCCCTCCCATTATACTCATTCCTCAAGTTTTGCGCTTTGCTAAAACCCAGTCTATTCCTTGCACTCTTGTTGTTCCTGACGTTCGGCCTCGCAAATTTTGGTGGCCTCTACTTCAATCATTTCCCTCTTTCCTATTGGCACCTCGGGGAACACCGGATATAGTTTGTTCTCCCTCCCCCCATGGTTTTTCTTTTTCCTGGCCCCTTCCCTGGGACTTATGGGTTTTCCGCATAACTTTGCCATGAAATAGTCTTGTGAACTTCTTTTGCAACGTTCTTACAACATTGTTAACCCATCTCTTGTGATTAGTTACAACAACAACAACAACAACAATAAAAAATAGAATTATGTATTGAGCTCAGTAGACTTCTATTTTATTCTCGCTTATTCAACTGTTTATAATTCTTACTTTCTCCTTTTTTCATTACCATTGTTTTCTTCTCTTTAGGGCCTTCCCCCTGTCCCTCGCTTATTTGTTCCTGCCGTGTCATGCCCAACTTGCCATTATGCCAACGATCACACCTTCCGTTTTTGCCAGAATTGTGGTTATTCCAGGCGACGTGTGCATAATCTGGTCCCGACGCCCGTTACCTTTAACCTCTCTGCTATTGACGGCCGTATTAACTTCCTACAATCAAATCACTTGTCAACAGCCTATTCCAAGCAGAAGCAGTCCTTAAAGATTGAACTAGAAAGCTTCCTTTTTGCCTTGCCAGGCCAAAAAAGCCTTTTCGATGCTACCCCCTTGGATGTTTGTCGGTTCCTGGTGTTTAAGGATCTCAAGGGTAAGACGCAAGTTCATAAGTCCGGATGTCCTTATCTTGGTCAACGGGGCACATCCCTTTGTCAATGTCCTTTGCGCCTTGCCTATTCCATGGTGGATTCCTATATTGGGAAACTACGTTCTATCTTTTCCGAGGTGGGACGCCAAGGAGACTGGAACCGCACTCTTTTGTTCGGTAATCCAGCTACTGATCTTCTGGTCAAGCAGTATCTAAAGGAAGTTACCGCTGAGCAACTTCAGGCTCAGGTAACTCCCAACCAAGCTTCTCCCATTTTCCTGGACAAGCTACTCTTACTCTCACGTCATCTTGAAAAGCGTCTTCTCCTCACTTCTCTCACGCCGACCGACATTTTTATTACGGCTAGAGATCAAGCATTCTTCAAGACCTTGTTCTTCTCCGGAGATAGAGGAGGTGACCTAGGGCAAGTCAAAACACCTGAAATCGCTCGCTTCCCAGATGATAATGGTTTTTTGTTCAATCACATATGGGGAAAGACTCTTAGGGATGGCGCCTCCAATATTTTTGGAATGCCCCGTCATCCTAATCCCACTTTATGCCCTATTAAGGGTATTGAGACTTATGTAGCAATCGCTCAAGAATTGGGAATCAGTCTCTCCAGTGGCCATTTATTTCGGGCCACTAATCAACAGGGCCACATTGTCGACAAGCCTCTTTTAAGCTCTACGGCTGAATCCCGCCTTAAAAAATATCTGCGGGATGCCCATATCGACAATGGCGAAACTCTTCATAGTTTTCGTTCAGGCTGCGCTGTTACCTTAGCCCTGTCGGGCTCTCCACTGGCAGATGTTATGTCGCATGTTGGTTGGACGAACTCAAAAACTGCGTTGTATTACCTTAAGTTAGCCGATGTCCTCCGGGCTGGGGCCCCCTGTTACCTGCTTGCTTCAGATTCCTGCTTGCCTCAGCCTCGAGAAGCCTCGCGAGTTTATCTTGATTTTAATGACTTAAAGAATTTCGTCACCGTGTTTCCCGCTACGTCCTTCCCTAAACGTCTACTTCCCTCTTAAGGTTTCCCCTTTAGCTTTTGTTTTTTCCTTTCACGTTTTTCCTCTTTCAGGTTTTAGTTTTGGGGATTTTCTTTTGAGACTGGGTATGCTTACTGGACTGGCTATTCGTAGTACCTTGTGTTCTAGTATTATTCCTGTGTGGCCGCCAGACCTCCATACCTCAATAGGAGTGCGGGTAAGATCGCTGTAAATAGTTTACTATTTACAGCGGTCTTACCCAAGCGAATATAAGAGGTATTCCCCAAATGCATTCATCATCATTTCGATAGAAGACTCAAGCATTTTCTGTAAGGCGTCTCCTACATGTATCTCCTTTTATACAGTGTAACCTGTACTCCTTCCCAATAGCCACCTTCGGATCTCCTTTACCCTCCCTCTCCTCCCAATTTCTCAGTTGTGCTTACTGTTCTGTATATCTTCATCTGAAGGTGGCCGCCAGACCTCCATACCTCAATAGGAGTGCGGGTAAGATCGCTGTAAATAGTTTACAATACGTGCTGTTAAAAGGAAATATTGTAATGTACTTGAAACCACTCTGCCTACCCCGTTTACAGGTTGGTGCTTATTGTGTTGAAAGTATAAATTACGAATTTTGTACAGCGTTGATAAGAGGGGGAGGGGTGGATGAACTAGAACTATGTGATTGTCTCAATAGTAACCCACAACCAGAGAGCGTCTCAACTCTTTTTGCAGTTGCTTCTAGCTTGTTCTACCGTGGCGTGAGGTGTGGAATTTAGAGAAATTAATTCAGTTCTTTAAAGAACAATGTATCTTTATTTTATGATATGCAAATAATATGAAGGTGCCAGTGAATTTAATTTTCTGCAATGTGTGGTTCCACAAGAAATCCCGAACGGAGGGGTGGAGCGGTCAAAGCCATGAGGGGAGGGGGGTTAGATAATTAAATAATGCTCCAGATAGGTCCAGATGCATACTTCAGTCTCGTACAAGAAGAACGTTTTGAAGGTGTTAACATTGATTTCATAAGTGAACTGTTTTAAGCACAATCTTGTATCATTTAACATGGAATTTTGTTTGTTTTTGAAATGGCTTTGCATGTTTTGCAAGGGAACTGGAATTGGTTTGAAACCAGCAGGAGGCAATGATTCAAATTAAGTATATTTTAGAACTAGGATTAAAATATATTCCTTCTTGAGCTTATTTCTCAAGAAGAGAAATGAAGATAGTTATGATTTTTATAACTATTTTGATGCACATATACAAATACACAGTGCTTGTAAACAAAAACAATAATTGCGTTTGTTGAATCACATGTAGTCACATAAACAAAGCACACCACAATTTTTGGAAATTACAAAAACAAAGGTGTCAAAGTTTTAAACGTAGCTTTCAAAAAAAATTTGGAAAAAATAATACAGCTTTTAAAAAATGTTTGCTGCTAAAGGTAAATCAAAAACCATTCAGTATCCAACTTCCCATGGATATTTTTAGACTATCAGTATCAAATTGCACGTCTTGTGTCAGGTTACCTATTCATAACAATGGTCTGCAGTGTTTATAAGTAAATAGTAACAGGAAGTAAATAGTACTAAGTAGTATATTACTACTGTTTGCATGCTGTTTTCATGTGGTAGATTTAATAACTTTTTCTTTTTTCCTTTATGTATAGTAACAGAGATTTGATTCTGAACTTTACAGGTGTGAAGGAGAATCGCCAAGCCACTATTGCTTTTACTTCAACTGGAGATATCACAATAGGACCAGCTGTGGTGAGTGATAACAGTTATATGGGTACCACTCCTTGACAATTACAGCCATTGGAAATATTTCCTTAGTAGCAGAATGAAAATGCAACCATGCAGGGAACAAAGAAAGTAATAACGCGTGTGCATTCACTTATGTTGATATACATTGTAATTGAATTACCAACCAGAGGTTTACATTTTTACTAGATCAAAGATCACATGGTATATATATCACTTTTACACAAATGTGCAAAACGAATTGATATTATCAATTTAATTCAGATTTTGCCCTTCTTCCTACAAAAAATGTTTTAGGTAACATCTGATACCAATAACAGAGAAACCACCACAGTTGACCCTGAGCAAATACAAAAGCTGTCTCAAATATATCAGCTTAAGCCCGATGACAAGTTTTATAGTTACCGCAAAGCCATGAATGACGCCACCTTTGCTCTTGCCATGCACGACCCCTCCCTGCTATGTGATAAACTAGAACTGCAGAGGCAGGCACGGCTGAAACTGGACAAGGAAGGATTTAATTACAAGAAGAAAAGTTCAAGATCCGAAGCATTTGGACCATCTCATGACACACCGTTCAGAGAGCATGTTAGCCAAGATATTAGAAACAGGAGAGTTTCACAGCTGCAAGAGGATTTAAAGGAGGTTGACTTGCAGTTAAGCTATGCTCTAAAACAAAGAGAAAAATGCGCTAATGTGAATAACTACAGTAAGGCCCTTGATGTTTCAAAAGAAATGGATGAGCTAAGAACAAAGAAAAGGAAGTATCAAGAAGAGCTGACCTTGCTCCAAAGAAAACAGGCTGTGAGTAAGCGTGTAAAGACGTGCA
>BLFK01000227.1:0-12500 GCA_014634185.1 Astreopora myriophthalma | reverse complement strand
TGGCAACAGACGGTACAAGATTCGAAACCGGCTTTTTATATTCACTGAACCAAAAAAAAAAAAAAAAATATATATATATATATATATATATATATATTAATAGTAATAATAAGGGCGTACTCCCCTATATAAGGTATTGGCTGAAAAACGGTTATAGATTTTGAGCATTATGGTTTTTAAATCAAGTATGGTTTTAAGGAAACCACGAGAGCGTATAAATGCGTTTGTTTTTTCAACTCCAAATGAATAACAGAGAAAGAGAAGTAACCAAGATAAAATATTCAAGACGAACTTTCGGGTGAATTATTGACTTCGGCACTAATCAGCTTCATTTGAACGAGGTAATGGATTCGCACACCGGCAGAGTACAACTTTGAGAAATCAGTTGTAGGGATTTTAGAGGCCAAGTATAACAACTGGTGTGGAAAATAGCATGTTTTGGTCCAAAATAGCGTCAGCTTTGGAGAAACGGGCGGCACATCCCCATCAAGAATTCCGAGGAGCACTTCCCCTCCCCCCGACATTCGGAACGCCGTGTGCGGGTTTCTTCCTTTTCGACTTCCTCTTCAGCTTTTTCGGGAAAGGCGGGAGCTAAAACAGCACGTAGGCTTCAATCAACTTCCACTGCATGTGTCTATGAAAACCTTATAATTTGTCTGAGAATTATGCTTTTCGTCTTGTTGTCGTCTGTATTAAGTGTTCGGTCTGTCATTCACTCTTGTTTTAACCTCCCTACAAAGGCCACCTCTCCAAAACAGCAACGAGCAGTAAAGAGCACAAATAAAACTACACAAATAAACTCTCAATAACGGCCAGCTGAATCAACGACTCGTGAAATTTTATCCTTTTTAGGGTTAAAGGTACGGAACGTCGACAATTATTCGTGGCAGATGTTTTAATTCACAATTGTTGTTTCCATAAATTACGAAGAGCTGGTTGGACTGACAATTGTTGTTTCCATAAACTAGGTATATCTATCAATAGAGTGCCAACGGGCAAAAATGTGTATTTTGCGGCGCAAGAAAATTATGACTGTTTTCTAACAGTTGACAGTTTCTAGGTGTTCCTTGTTAGAAAGGATTATATCAGGTTTGTAGAGGATGCTATTAGTAAGAAACTTTATTTTTCAAATCTGGATCATTGACAACATGTTGAATACAAATTACACACTGATTCATTACTAAAGTTACCCTTACTAAACGACTGGCATGTGCGATACTGGTTGGCCAAGAATAACACCATATACAATGGAGTCAGCATCATAGTTGTCTGCGTTCAAATTGTGACTGAGGTGTGCACTCTTTGGCTTGTAGACTAAGCTGGACTTTGAACTCCCGCGCGATTAGCTTGATTATACAATTTGTTTTCGACTTTTGTGACTGTTTTGATAGTGTTGCACGCCCGCCAGTTCAATATGTAAGTGATTCAATTTGTGCTTTGCTTGTTGTTGGCACACTGGCCGGTTCATTGTTGGTGACTCAGCTAGTTTGTGTTTGTTTTGCGTCTCTATGATCGTATTACTCTCAACAGATTTGCGGCACGCTCGCCGAAGGAGGAACACGCTGGTTCACTTTTTTAGCACTTTCGCTCGATTTAGAACACGCTGGTTCAAGAACAAAGAAAGAGCACTCTACAAGAGTACTCTGTTGAAGTGCACACAGTTGAAATACGTTTTATTTTACTCACCTTTCGCTGGAAGCGAGGGAAGCCGCGACGTCACAAGCAAAATTTCCGAGATGCGATTGGCTTATTTTTTTCTATTGTTACATTACATTACTTTTTTCTCTGGATCACTCGACCGTGACATTTTTTTCGCCTGCAGCTCGATATTTTCGCGCGCGGCTCTATAATGCTTCCGCTTCGCGATCCTCGCCTCTTGGCTCGGAACGCTCGTTGGCAATTACAAAGAGCTGGTTGTTTCCATAAATTACGAACAGCTGGTTGGACTGATCGATAAGGTATAGAATACAGTAATATCATTCACATGATTAACTTGGGTTGTAAAGTCCTTTTGCACAATACGACTCATCAGAATTGGACTTCCTGGCCGCAGTTTTCCAGTGTGGTTTGAATAAAACATGAATATATATACCACCAGAAAGAATAAACACGTTGTATCCTGAAAAAAGAAAAAGGTGTCATATGACACCCCTACCCCCCCACAACGGCCACCCCTCCACAATGGCCACTTTCTTCTGTCCCCAAGGTGGCCATTGCGAAGAGGTTCGACTGTAGTATTGCACCGCACTTTGTAATAACCTATCAAATAAATCATCCATCTATCCTCTATCTTTCCGGGGCCCGCGCAGCAGGTTTTTGAGTGTTTGGCGGGACCAAGACACTTGCGCCCATTGGGGGTTAGAAGGCATGCTTGAAAATTATTGTTTTGGTTTTATTTTATATTATTTGTTTATTATTATTATTAATATTGTTATTATTATTATTTATTTATTTTTTTTGCATCAATGTTGTGGGATGGGGGGTTCCCTCTCTCTGCGCCGCCCCTGAGATGCCATGTTGGCGGCCGGAAACCTGCGAAAACGTGTGCAGTTTACTTTGGCTGCCTTAAAGTTTTCTTAGCTCTAATGAACTTGTCAACATTTGCATAAACACTTTTGTTAACATATTGATCGTTGAGAGCTCAAAACCACAATGTGAATCGATTTTTTCATGTTCGTGGCCTGTTTCTCAGCAGCCGTCTCAGTGTCACGCTGTCTGAAAAAGACTGAAATTTAAATTGATCTGCTTTCCATTCAAAGCATGCTATCGAGCTTAAAATTTGCGAGGCGAGCTTAAAATTTGCGAGGCAGTACAGTTTTTAAATGTGTTTGACCATATGAAGATAAAAACTCAAATGTCGCTTTATGATTACCTTTCAATTTTAGTGCTTTACTACGTCATGTGCAAAACCAGAATTAATTTATTAAAGTTTTTTTTTTCCACAGAAAGTGGGGTGGGGGAGGGGTCTGCCCCCAAGCCCCCTTCCCCAGCGCGGGCCCTGCTGTCATACGGTTAATTCAAATACCGTTTAATCAGCTTGTTGTTTTTAGTTATCCTACGTGATTCGGCCTATTTCATTTATTTGGATTGCAATTTTTGGGGGGCTTATTAGTTATTACTATATTAACTGTTTGTGTATTTAACCTCGATTTCCCCCGAGACCAAAATCAAAAGCCTCCTTTGGTTTTTCAGGATGATCATTCTATACCGCATAAAAATAATCATGCACTTGGCTTATTTCTGTCTTCTGATAGGATAATGGGCTCATGAATTATTGATGTCTTTTGGAAAATATATATTCGGTATTATGTATGTGTCAGTGTATGTGTATATGTACATTTATATGTACATGTATGAAATAATTAACCAAACTCTTCGTTCTATTTGAGGTATTATCCTTTATAGTTCTTTCCAGGACTGCAAAACGACGTGCCGTTCTCAGAATATTATATAGTGTCATTTTTAGAGAACGCGAAGCGGTCCAGCTCCAGCGGTGGACTTCAAATCAAACATGCATGTTAATCAATTGCAATAAACAAATTGAAGGCAAGTTCAGCTTCGGGTGGACCCTATCAAAAACTAATAACAGTGAAACGAAAAAAGACAACACTGTCTCCTACTTTACCATGGCCTGTTGCAGCTACATAAGAAACTACATGGAAGGATGGGCTAGTAACATGTATGCGAAAATAAAAACGAAGAAGAAGAAGAGGATGAAGAAGGGGGAGAGAACGAAGACGAAGACGACGACGACGACGACCACGACGACGAAGAAGTGCTTACCTTTGGCTATCGCAAGTTGAACAGATAGTTTGCCATACTTCTTCGTTCCGTTCACTTTTCGGTCCACATTGTCAGTTAATTTGTGTTACACATGCTGAGGTCGCCTTAGGGACTCATAATCGGTCACTTGAAGTGGAAAACCCTCTTTAAAATAAATGACGGTCAGCTGGAGAACATTCAGGATGAAATGACTTCGGATAGAATATCCGAGACAGTTTGGTGTTACTATAAAGATATTTCCAGTGGAAAAAAAAGGCATTAAATCACTATTCTTAATAGTTTTAAGTGAGTTCTCAGGGAAATCCGGAAAATCCGTTTCTTCCAACAAGTAATGGACTGATTAATCTAGTGGACCATTGAGACTGCAAGTTTAAGGAGCAGTAGAGCACTTGTCCTGTTTGCTTTAAAATTAAAAGACGGATTTTACGGACTTCCATTTGTAACAGCTACACAACTCTTAATCGGAAACGGTAATGGCCGACCTCCACTCTTCAAAACAACAACCGCGCAGAGACTGGTGCTAGATATCTAGCAACGTTACACCCACCCCCCCCCCCCCCCTCCCTAGAGGAGGAAGGGCGTTATCATAGTCCTTCCCCAAGAGGAAGTCTCCCATCCAAGCAGGGGAGCGGCGGCTCCTCGCTGAACGTCGTACTCGCGCATCAGACTCGTCACCAATAACTGCTGGATTCTCCTTCGTGGCTGGGTCTGTGGTGAGTGGGGACCTCACAACAGCATGCTCTCCAACATTTGGATCCGTAGGCAGGTTCCGGTCCTCCTCGACATCGTGCAATGACGGTTGAAGTTGAACGGGTCTCGTGCGGTACGGTTTAAGACGGTTAAAGTGCACAATCAATCTCGTCCTACGCCTTGCCCGCAAGGGAGCAACTTCCTCACACTGTATTCTGTAGGTGACATCTGATATGACCTTGACGACCCTCCAAGGTCCGGACCAGGGACGAAAGAACTTCCGATGCACTCACCGGGGAACGGCCTTCTCCTCCAACCATACCACATCACCAACTTTGTACGGGTTTGACCTCCGCTTGCAGCGTGCATCGTAGACGTCCTTCTGATGACGTAGACTGGTCTCCAGATTTGTCTCCACTCGGTCTTGCACTCCCTTAAGGATTTCACGCTGCTTCTTCACAAAAGGCGGATAGCCAGGAGACTTTTCCGAAGGAGGTGCATCTCTCATCGCGTCAATAGGTAGCCTCATTTCCCTGCCAAACATGAGCATACTGGGGGAAAACCCTGTTGTTTCATGGGTTGATGCTCGCAAAGCTAAAAGGACCTTGGGAAGATGTTGATCCCATTCCTTCTGTTCTTCTGCAATCTTGGAAATAACACTGGTAACCGTACGGATAAACCGTTCCACACCCCCGTCACACTGAGGATGATATGGGGTTGTCCTTTGCTTGACGGACTCAATCAAGTCACACAACCCGCGGAATAGCCGTGGCTCAAAATTACGACCCTGGTCGCTAAGTACTCCACGAGGGCAACCGAACGGGCATACAAAGTTGTCCATGACTGCTTGCGCTACTGTGTCAGCCTCTTGATTCGGCAAGGCGTACGCTTCAGGCCACTTCGTGTACATATCCACCACAACAGCAAAATACTTATTTCCGCTATTGGTCTTTGGAAGCTGTCCAAGAATGTCAATCTGGATCTTCTCAAATGGATAACCTGTCTTAATGGATTGCATGGGTGCCCTTGGTCGAGGAATTGGTCCGTTTCTGGAGCCACACGTGTGACACGTTTGACAGTACAGCTCAATATCCGCAGTATGACCAAACCAGTAGAAGCGTTTCCGCACATTGTCTGTAGTCTTGAGCACTGACAAGTGTCCACACAGGTCATGTAACTCTTGCAGCAAATCTCCCTTTAAATGCTGAGGGACACACAACTGGAAGTTCTCATGCCCTGTCTTCTCATCAAACCATCGCCGGTACAACACTTCATTCTGCAACACCAAACGATCGTACTGGCTCCACAGAGACCACTTGTGACGATCGACCCCTGCCATTTCCTGTTTAGGGGGGTCTCTTGCCTGCTCTCAGCCACTGCAGTGCCGCATTCAGGTGCTTGTCTTTGGGTTGCTCTCGTTTAAGATGATCATTGGACCACGGCGGAGGGGATTGTTTGCATTCTGACTGGGCTCCCTCGACAGAAGGTGTTGCAAAATTGGCTATGAACTTTCTGCAGTAACCAATCTTTGCTAGAAAAACACGCAACTGAGACACATTGGTCGGTGGTGGCCATGATTTCACTGCAGAAACCTTTTCGAGATCTGTGGACACTCCTTGTGCGGACGAGATGTGGCCAACAAAAGGTACACGCTGAGGTAGGACACGACATTTTTCTGGCTTCACTTTGAATCCGGCTTCCTCGATGAGGGTGAGGGCACGATCCAAGGACTCACAGTGTTTGGCAAAAGTGGGACTTAAAACTAAGACATTATCAAAGAATGCCAAAAGTTCTTCCCATGTCATTCCAGCTAACAAACTTGCAATCTGACGCACAAAGAATGGCGCTGCATTGCGAAGCCCAAACGGAACTCGTTTCCACTGCCAGTGTCCTTGCTTGGTAGAGAATGCTGTTTTCTCTCTGTCGTCTGGATGAATTTCAAATGCATGTTAAGCTGAGATTAAGTCCATGGTTTAAAAAAATTTTGCTCCAGCAAGAGTGTCAATCATGTCCTCCACCCTTGAAACAGGGTAATGTTCCTTACAGTGACACAATTGAGCCTGCGGAAATCAACACAATAACGGTATGAGCCATCCTTTTTAGAAGCTAGAACGACTTGAGCGCTCCAAGGGCTAGTGGATGGCTCTATCACATCTCTCTCGAGTAGCCTTTGCGTTTCTTCACTTATGTACTTCTCTTGTGCTGGTGAGAAGCGGCGCAGGGGTAGTCTTGAAGGGGACGCAGATCCAGTGTTGATTCGAAGTTGCGCCTTAGTGCAGTGGCCTATGTCGTGAGGTCCCCTTGATACTGCTTTAAAATGCTTGGCCATTATTCTCCACACGTTCAGCTTCTGATCTTCTGTTATCTGGTCATTGTCTATTGGGAATAATTTTTTCATCTCGTCAACTGTATCCCAGTTCGGTTCTGCTTCAAATGACAACACATTACAGTTGAGTGTGCCTTTATCACTGTCATCAAGAATGGTCTCAATCCTATAGTTGCGTGCCGTGGGGATTGTTTGACCCCTCTGTACTGCTGGACAGAACTCCCCCACACTTGTGTCCTTGTAGATGGTAACCGGTCGGTCCGAATAGTTATAGAAACGGACTGGTACTAATCTGTTATTCACTAAGGATAGGGTACTTGGCACCGCGATTGGGAACCGTTGGAAAAATTTATCCATAGGTTCCAGAACTCCCTGAACTCCCTCCAAATTTGCCCCTTTGACCTCGCAAACAAGATCAACTTTCTGGTCCGGCTGAATGGTAACAGTGTCTACCAGGGACACTCTGTGCACCTCCCAACTCGGTTCATCTTTCAGTTTCACCTGTGTATTCCCAGCGTGAAGGGTTCCCCCATTAAAATCGACAACACACCCATTGTCTCTTAGAAAGTACATTTCAAGTAGGGCGCTCTGCTTGAGATTATCACAAATATAGAATAGCTGTTTAGCTTCTATCCCATCAACAGCCATGTCTAGCTCCACAGTTCCTAGGATGTTCAGCTGTGAACCCTCGGCACCCACAGCCTTGGATCCGACCCTCCCCAGGGTATCGCCTAAGCCAATACGGTTGAACACGTCATTGCTCAATATGCAAATTGGGCTACCACAGTCTACCACCACACTCACAGGGACCTCTTTGATCTTGCAGTCAAGTAAGAATACGTTAGGTTGAATGGAGCTTATTCGTATCACTGGTACTTGGTCTCCGGGCGGGGAGCGACTTACGTTCACGATCTGTCCCCTGCCCTGCGGAAGTTTCCCTAGGGACAGTTCCTTTGGAAATGATATGTAGACCCACATGACCAACACCCCCTGCCCCAGCCATTGGCTCGTCTGAACTGGGGAGGCCTGTTTCCCTGAACACCACTCAAAGGTATAGCATTAACCACTGCTTCGGCTGCTGCTTTTGCTGTAGCTGACGCAATCATAGTTGAGAGTTCTGGGGCCCAACCTGGTAAGGGTAAGTTTTGCATTTGGTTGGCTTCACCCCGGTGGGTTGACACTTCGTTCACAACCGTCTCCCTCATCCCGGTCGCTCTGAGTTCTAACGCTTCAAGCTCCAGGGCTTCCGATGGAGCTTTATCTAATGTCGAAGGCTTAGCGCGAATTACGTCCTTCGCCAGTGTTGCCCCCAGTGCATCAGTGAAATGATCTATGCAAGCTTGTTCCAAGCTAGCTGGGCTCAAGCTAGGGTAGGCCTCTCCGCATAGGCGTTTAATATCAATGCTCAAATCTAACAGAGTTTCTCCCACCTTTCTTCGTCGAGCCCTGAGTGTAGCTTTGGCTGCTTCAGGGACCTGACGCATTCCGATCTTCCCGCGTAGAGCCTTGACCATGCGCTCGTAAGAGTTCTTGTCTTCTGACGAGAGCTGGGACATAACCACGCGTGCCTTCTCCTTCATGCACAAAATCAGCTGATTTGCCTTTTCTTCTTCGCTCCAGTTGTTCACCTTCGCACATACTTCAAACTGGTCCAAAAACGCCTAGAAGTCTGTATCGTTGCCGCTACACGAAAAAATTTCGGGTTTCACTGTTGTCGACTTCGCCGATTGACTATTAAGGGGCAGCTGCTTGCTTTCCATCTGCGATACCTTCTCTAGCGATTTCTTCGCCGATTCTCTCGCTTCGTCCCTCTCACGGATTAGCTCGGACTCTTTTTCCTTCAGTTCGCCAACCTGGTAAACGACTCTCTTGTGTTCCTTCTCCAGGGTATCAAGTTTCTCCAGTGTTTGTCGAAAATCTTCGCTCATCGACTTCAACGATGCAACCGCCACCTTCAACTGCTCGGTTAATCGTTCGACAACATCCTCCAGCGTTTCCCTCGAGGCCATATGGTCGAATCCGACTGCTGCCACCAGTGTAACAGCTAAACAACTCTTAATCGGAAACGGTAATGGCCGACCTCCACTCTTCAAAACAACAACCGCGCAGAGACTGGCGCTGGATATCTAGCAACGTTACACATTCTTTAAGAGAAGTAGTAGAATACTTCTCTTTATTACTGTAAGTATACTTACAGTATTACTGTAAGTAAACTGTAAGTAAACAGTATTACTGTAAGTAAACGGAATATATTACTGTAAGTATACTTACAGTAATACATTCTATTCCTCGTAGTACCTGTAAGTCAATTCTCCCGGAAATCCGGAAAATTTCTTTTCCAACATGCAACTGCATAATCTTGATTTGCCATGATAGCGAACAATTTAGACTGCAAGTTCAGTAGCATTAAACACTTACCTAGTTTGCTGGAAAAGACAGATTTTCCGGATCTCCCGGAGAAGGGACTTCCAGTCTTTAAGAGATGTAATAGGATATTCCCGTCTTTACTACTGCAGTATACTCTTCCAGTAGTGCAGAAAACTATTCTACTCCTCCTTACGGCATCTGTAAGTCAGTTCTCCGGGAAATCCATCTTTTCAAGCACGCATCTGAATAACCTCGACTTGCCATGATAGCGGTTGATCTAGTCGGCAAGTTTAATGGCATCAAATGTTTTTGGTTTGGTTTGGTTGCTGGAAAACACGGATTTTCCGGATTTCCCAGAGAACATATATCAATAAAGAGAAGTGTCATTCAAGATCGCATTTCTTATTGGATGTGGAAGAAAGCGGGTTTTATATGCGCATATTTCTGTAATGAGGACTATTCTTGCAAGGCGTTGATATGTTCTACTGATGGTCAACTCGCTGGTAAATTTCCACGAATTGGCCTCTAAGAAAGCACATCATAAAACGTAAAGACAAATCTGTTATTGATGTATGGAAATCCTTTAAATACAGCGCCAGTGTTGGATTGGTCTTGGCCACGGATCAAGTGACCAGCATAATGCTATCGCCACAAGGTCAAGGTTTAATCTTTCAATGAAATAATCAAACCGTTTTGGTGGCGGAAAACACATAACTATCGTTAGCTTACAAAAAGCCCTTGATTACAGCAACATCCTCATTTTAATTACGGATTCAATAACAAATAACATTCTTTCAAGGCATGATCTGATTGCCAAATGGTCATGGTTTAACTTCCCGAGGAAATATTAGTCAGGTTCGGATGAAAGCCCTTGATTACGGTGACACTACTACATCTGTTTGTCACACGAAAATCAGCCAAATAGCTTGATTTCAGATTAACAGATTTAATTTAATTTTGATGCATTTTCTGCTCCTCATAAAAAAAAAGGTCTGATTAAAAAAAAACTATGCAAAGACAATTTTTGTTTCCCTCCAAATCCCGCCGTTTTCCTGAGGTACCCTCCATGGTTACAGCAACTAAAGAAACGGTGAGCTTTGTGGCATTCAATGAACAAAGTAGAGGAGCAGAAAGCTAAAGTTGAACGTAACTTTTAATGGCAAATTAGATCGAATTCGAATTTAAACGCACGTTTGTCCGAAAAGATTCACATTTCACATTTGAGCACCTTCATTTCCTGCACCTCACCTACAAAGTAAAAGTATGGCCTCATCGTTTATGCGTTGTAATTTCACACGAATTGCTCTCACATATAAGATGCAGAGATTTTGGGGGCATTTCATTCTGCCACAACACGGTGACGGAGAGAGAATGCTGAGAGCCAAAAAGCCATGTCGACGACTCAACAGCGAGGCCATTAAAAGCGCCGCACTTTGTTACTTGACTCCAGTGATGAGTGGAAGATGTAGCATCATCAGTGCCAAGTGTGTTTCCAACGTGAAAGAAAAGGCATTGCAAAAAGCGAGGAGCACCATATGTAAGAAGCGCGATGCCTGCGACAATGCCATTTCAGGTAAGTATCTGCTTTAATGTGTTCGCACGATCAAGGATAAGTATTGACCGTCTTTTTTTTAGGTCTTAACGCACGTTATTCTCCTTTCTTGAAGCTATAGCCTGATTTGCACTCTATGTAAAATAGTTTTTGTGTCACCAAAACATTAACGAAAAGGTCTGGTGACAAGTTAGCTTTCTCTTGTATAATAAGGTGCAATTTAGTACGACTGACACTTTCATCAGCCGTCACCGATGTATGGATTCTCCTACAGAATTGTAAGAGTTATTCCTTCGCTAAGCATTTTGTTCCTCCAGCCTTGTAAACTCTCATCTAAACAAAATTATTTTATTTCTCATCCACAGTTTGACTGTTTTAAAACTACTTCAAGAATTAACCGGAATCCATACATCGGCTTAACCTTCAAATAAAGTAACGTCTCGGAGGAGGGCGCGAAATACAGCCAATAGTGCGTTCTTCTTAAGTGGCATCTCAACGAAGGAAATGAAGAAAGGCAGCATTAACGAGGCGACGGCGGACGAAAGCGATTCAGCGATGAATATGAAGACCTCAGCCAGATTCCTAGCTCCACAAAAGAGCGATGGCTGGACGGAAACTTGACAAGTGTAAATGAATCCTTGTGTCCTGCAATTTCTTATTGAGTTGCGTTAACTACGCCTAACGGTGCTCCGGCGAATCCGATACCTGTTCATAAAGCGTTACTCAACTGTGGGGTGGAAGTTACCGTTCACCTTGCGTTAATGAGCTTATGACACGTCCTAGTTACATGGGTGCTCTTTGCTAGCACATTTCTGGTTACAATATATGACCTTTTTTTTGTTTCAACCAGAACTGCAACCAGCTGGTTATTGTGGTCTTATTTCAAATGATAACAGGCGAAACATGACCCCCGGGCGGGGGGGGGGGTACTCCCATATGAAACAGACGGGGATGCTCGTCGTCTCGCTTGGGGTGTAAATTTTGGATTTTGATCTCGCTTAGGGTGTTCCGGGGAAAGCGACAATATTTTATGCCACCAAGGTCTCGTTTAGGGTTCCGCAAAGAAACACAGAATTAAGCGAAGAGAAACAGAAGTCAATTTTTCTTTTTAACTTGTTTTTAGGGGTCAAAATTTGCTTAAGCCACCACCAGATTAGTCTCCTTTAGGGGTCACAAAAAGCTCGAGCAACGCGGTCTCCTTTAGGGGTTAAATTCAAAATTTCCGACGAGCATCCCCGTCTGTTCCATACGGGAGTCCCCCCCGCCCCCAGGGACATGAACATACTACAAGCTATTTCAGTCATTAAAATGTGGCTTATTGGTTGCAAATAACTTCGTGTGGTTAGTAGATTTGAACTCGCTCATGATGTGTACTTACTATTGACTCAACCATCATGCATGGGGTGTTGCATATCACATGTGCTTTCTAAGACAACTTCGAGAAGCATCGAAATATCACAATCTCTTTCCTAACTGTCGAATGAAGCGCGGAAAAGCCAGCAGAAACACAATGACTCTTTTGTCTTTCTGGCTTCAAAATTTCTTTGACCTCTATCCTCAAACACTCTTACATAATTGTTAAAGCACTCTATTTTATTCAGTTCAACGAGAATGTAAGTAATTATAATTCGAATTAATTAGAGGGAAAATAAAGGTTGTTGTTGGCTTTTGTTGTTTTAAATGAAAATTACAACGATATGAAATGCAAAAACGTTTTGAGCACTATTCTTTATAGAACAAGAGGCTACGGGTAGCCTATACTCTAACAAACAAACAAACAAC
>BLFK01000223.1:0-18599 GCA_014634185.1 Astreopora myriophthalma | reverse complement strand
CATGACCGAGTCCAAAGGGGCATGGGTCTATTCCTGATTTGACGTCACAAACTATTTTGCATGCATATTTACAAAGACTTAATGGGAATGTAAATCAGTTCGTGACGTCAAATCAGGAATAGACCCACGCCCCTTTTGACTCGGTCATGAACCAAATAACGCTCAGTTTTGAAGCCTATAAAAAGTCAACATTTGGTGGAAAACAGGATAAAATTCTCAGTGTTTCAAACAGGTGTAAAGATTTATTTTAGCGAAAAATATATTTTGGGGTTAGGTGCACTTTAAGAGTGTGAACCCTGATAGACCTTTCTGCTTTCCTGATGGTAAGTTAGGAAACAAGGCAGGGTTGGATAAGATTCAAAATGGCTAGAGCGAACATTTTCCCACCATTTTGAATTTTATTCACCCCATCACGGTTTCATAACTTACCGTGGGGGGACTGGGAGGAATGCGGGAAAGGTCTATTGACTCTTCCAGATTTGTTGTGGGCAGCTGCAACCTCTAAAACTTAGCTACAATGCTGTGTGGTCTTTTTCAGGGAGAGGTCACCACCATCTATCAAATATCACTGACACAACTAAAGTGACTTCGGTGCGAGCATTCAAGTGAGTACTGCTACTGAGTAATGTAAAATTTGACACGATTTCGTTGCTCTTGTTTAAATTTGAACCCCTAGCTTGTGAGTTTGTAAGTTGCTTAAAGCAAAAAGCTAATAAAGCCTCTTTGAAGCCCTGGAGGGCCACACTGCAGGTCACCTATACTAATAAGGAAAGGCCGCTGGACACGTTTGTTTGTGTCTAACTTTGCCTAAATAAAATTTGTCCACATCAAATTTTCTTGAAGGTAGAAGAAAATTTGGAACTAAAGCAATCCTCACCAGCATCTGCTAGTTGTGCCTTGTTGGAAAGCGTGGTTGAATTTAATATTGTTTCCTTGGCAGGGAAGACTGCAATCCCTTTAATCACATGGACAGAGTAATAACGATACAATATAAACTTCCATCTGAAGAGTCGCCTATCGATGAAGACACAATGCTCAGCCAACCAGAAGAGGAAGCCCTGGGAAAATGTAGTGAAGCTGAGAGTATGGTCAATGCAAAAATTCAATTTGTTTTAAAAAAGATCTGGGAGGTTTGTATACACTGTTGCTACCTGGTCACAATTTTTTTGTGTTAGGTGGCAGGGCTTGAAATTTCCTCGTTGGCGACTAAAAATTGTGGTCTAGTGGGCCACCTTGGCAACTAGGTTTTCGTATGATTTAGATTAAAAATTAAACTGGTCAAGTCCAAAAGTATGTTACCTTGTCTAGTCTTTCTTTTGTCGTGAGGGAAAAAAAGAGCAAACTTATATAATGTTAAAGTCTATCAGTTTAGTCGTTTGACATTACCCTTTCCCCTTTTTACCACGGGTGCAGAATATTAGGTAGGTACTTTATATATCACACATTATAGTAAATCCCATTTAAATGGCGACTAAACATTCACTGCTGGTGACTATTATATTTTTTCACAACTTTGGTGCCAAAAGGCGACTAAGCAATTTTTTAAATTTCAAGACCAGGGTTGAACTTCTTTTTAACAAATCTTGAGTTTTGAGGATTGAAGGATTTCACATGCTGGTTTCACATGCTGGTTGAAAGGCTTCAACTTTAAAAATAACAATTTAAGGCCTTAAAAATTGCACTTGGTGCTGGAAAGCCCTTGAAATTTGCTGACATCCAACCAAGGTTTTTAAGCGGCTAATACGACAAATGTTACTGGTAGAGAAGGAGTGAGACACAATATGGTGAAAACCAAGTAAAAACTATTGTTCTGGTTTGAATTTGCTCTGCATGGAATCCTTGAAATATCCAACTTATGTCCTTTAAAGTTCTTTAAAAGTTCTTGATTTCTAGGTCCAAAACAGGACAGGAACCCTTTCCAGTCTGCTTTGCTAAATCAGTAAACACCTGCATATGAGAACCAAGAATTTAGGAACCAGTTAGGCTACAAATTTCATTTTGGACCCCTGTTACATAAGAACCAGGTTAGGCTAAAAAATTAAACGGGTTCTTATTTTAGAAAATGACCATGAAATTTTAGGCAACCAGAACAAATTGCACTTTAAAATTCACAGATCTGATTCGAAACTTACTTTTTGTGGTTACGAAATATAAAGGTATCAGCATCGTCATCAGAGGAAATCAGTCATACCAATGGTTTCTAAAAACAGGCTTGTGTCAATCAAGACGAGGTGTCTCCCACATGTACTACATGCACTTACAGCCACTCGTCATAGAGTAGATATCTTTTGTTGAAATAAGAAGCTAGATACCCTAAAACTACCGTAAATACCATTTTTATAAGAACCTGTTTAGCCTAACTTGGAAAAATCTAGGTTTTTTATGCGGGTGTCTACTGTAGTTGTGTTGGTTGTACAATGTAACATTCTTGTTTTTCTTCACAACAGTTTCGTGCAGCTTCTCAGCAGTATTACATGCAGCATCAACCGGGGCCATGGCCTGCAATGGGGGGACCCTTACAGAGTCCTCCACCTGTGAGTGGGGTTGATTATTTCTGTTTTTATTTACTGATTTTCTAGTTAAAATAAATGCGTGCATGCATGCATGCATGCATGCATGCATTCATTCATGCATTCATTCATTCATTCATTCATTCATTCATTCATTCATTCATTCATTCATTCATTCATTCATATTTATGTTTATTGTAACTCCCAATTTGGGCTTTTCGGTTACAATGCACAACTACAAGGTCTAAAAATACATATAAATTGAAAAGAGAAAAAGGAATAATAAATGAACGTTACATTTAAAAGCTAGAATCAATTACAAAAGACCTCTGAATATAATTTAAAAATTAACTCAACACAAATGTCCTCCACTTAATAGCTTCTGTGCTAAAGGGCACCTGAAGCAGTTTACAATGTTTTTGAAATGGCACTTTTTTGTTTTAGTCATTATTACAGTTTAAACTGTACATGTGCATGACAGCAATAATGACATCATTTATTGACCCTTTTAATGGGACTTTTCAACCAAAGGATATGTGCAGCCTCTTGTTGTATATGACAAAAAAAGCAAATCTTTTTTATTGCTCTGCAAAAGCCCTTCCTTTGTCTTGACAAGCCCTGCTAGCTATTGTGTTCTCAAATACAGAAAAGTCACTTGCTTGTATTGAACGCGTTTCAGTTGACACATTTAGTTCAGGTTGTTTATATGAAGTCAAATGCTTTTATTTTTGCTACATTGCTTGTTCCTTGCTAGATTTCATTAGTTGTCCCATTTTTGGGATCAAGCATGAAGAGTTTTTGGCAACAAAATTAGTGGGATGGGGCAAATAGCTATTAACAGTAATTTTGATGTTGTGAATGTTTTAATACTTTTGCAGAACCAGCCCTTTGTTCCACACTGGTTTCAAGGATTATTTGGAAATATTTCGCAAGGATATATGCATCTTGCACATGTAATTTATCTCTTCTCTTTAATGCAGCAATGATAATAACTAATGGAAAAAATGTTCCAGCTGTTGATGATCGTGTTGTATGATGTAGTTTGAGTGAAGCAGCTCAGGGTGTAGGTGATCGTTAATGACTTTTGTGTAGAAGTTTTTAAGATTGTGGACAAATTCTGGGTTGAAAGACAATGCTCGAGCTCTCCAGTCGACATTTTACAGGTCGTCACTTTTGCCATAATAGAAGTCTGAGTCAGTTTGATTGCCCTTTTTTATTGCAGTGGGTTAAAACAGTTTACTGGAGAACCCTGGCATAGTCCATTGCTCGTAATTTGGCCATGGCCTGAGCAAATGACAAAGCAACTTAACTCAGGCCAAGTCATTGCAGGTCATCTTCGCCCAGACATTAAAGGAGCACGCCTAACTAGAATGCATCTCAAGCAAAGCTGCCATATTCAACATGTTCTGTATTACAGAAAAGGGCAACTATGCTCATTTTCGTTTGTGACGTCAATCGAATTAGAGCCGCTTTCCTTCATCTTTGCTCTGGAATATTTGCACGTGTTTCTGACAGGTCGGCATTTGAGGAGCCGAAACGAGTTCGGTGTAAAAACAACAACGGCGTGCAAAGCATGCTCCTTTTATTAGTTCATCAACTTTTTCCTATGCATGTTACCAGAAATATGCAAGAAAGTCTAAGAGAATTTCTGATTACTTTTCCTTGTTCTTTTAGGTGCCAGTCAAAATTCACCTCACTTTCCCATCGAAGTTTGCCGGTCCCCTGATTGGCAAACAGGCCTCTAATCTTGCTCATATAAAGAAGTTCAGTGGAGCCAGTAAAATACATGTCCTCCCCAAAGATCGTGATGCTCCTGAAAGATACATAGAGATCATTGGCACTCCTCTGCAACAGTACTTTGTAAGTCTGATAATGATAACGATAATGATAAGTCTCTTTTTGAAGTTGCAATGTTGCAAAAGGTTGTCTGTTGTGGTAAAAATTGTACGAAAAGGAAGGTGTGAGATGAATTTCTTGTCATTTCTTCAAAACAAGGTGTGAGAAGAAAGAGCAGTTTTCACTTGAGTTTCAAAAGTAATTTAACCTTATTACTTTGGTTTTGGTTTCGGCACTATGATTGGGCCAATAAGCTCGGGCGAACTTTTCAAACACTAGAAAAACGGCGAACTCTGGAAAATCGACCTGTCAAATTGTTAAAGTAACATTGCCAAAAGCACACTTCAACATTGAAAATGAAATACCTATCATCAAAATTTCATCACTTTGACTTCCCTTCAATAGTTTCACTTCTTCACTGCTTCATCTGTGATTTTTTTGTGCCAAAAGAAATTAAAGTAACTCGTGTAATCGTTCTGGTTTACTGCTAAGGCTGTAAACATGCACTGACATAAAAAAAACCTTAATCTTAAGATACAAAATATCCGTTAAAATCCCTCAACCTCAAGTTGTTTGCCCCCTGAGAAACGGGAAGCTTAATTTGCATGATAATGAGAATGCCAACTCAGCTACTCCGACCAATCACAGCACGTGCAAACAGTGCAATGAGCCAATCAAAATTCGTAGCAATTACACGTAACTTGCTAAAAGCGCGGGAAAAATCACGCGTACAAGGTGTGATTGGTTTTGCTTTTGCTTTTCATTGGTTGTAAAACTGGCGGGAGATTTTTAAGCCAATCACAAAGCGTAGCAATCGCAATCGCGTAATTACTTTCGACAGTCATTTGAAAACCGCTCTAAACAGAATTACTGTCGTTTCTCACGCTTGGCGCCGGCTGCGTTTATTTTCTAAATGTGTTTCGATTGGCTGGTAAAAACGAATTCGTGAATGACTTAATTTTGGACTTGGCTGAATGGTGTGTTTCTTCAGGATATAATTGCCTCTGTAAATACTTTAGTTTTCGTTTTAGGACTCTCACTTGAAAACTGCTCTGATTGCACTGTGCAATCCACTAATTTCCTGTCCGTAATGACGGGCAGGAATAGGCTTAAGCTCATCAACAAAAGATAAGCTTGTTGGGAGCTGGTGCCTTAAGGTTGGTGGGGCCGGGAAGTGATCTGTCCGGGAGAAGGGGGTGTCCATGGCAACCCTTCGAGCGGCCACCATCAAATGCACCGTCACACTGAAACAATCAGTGGAGTACTTACCAACCCCAGTCCTAAATAAATTGGGGTGGGGGAAGGGAAAAGTTTGAACATAGCAAGGAAAATGGCCGTGTATGGCCAGCAAGCAAGCGAATGCAATGCGACCACGAGGGACTCCCTGCGAAACTCAGGGCCGCCCCCAAGCCAGCCCAAGGGGTGACCGCTGACCAGCGCTGTCTCGATTTTAACCTCGCTTAAATTTCATTTAGCCATGGAAAGCTCATTTGGTTAGTTCTTGGCTATCGAAGCTTAAAGGAGCTATGTCACGGTTAAATGGGTTCAATTTTGTTGTTTGTAATCCGTGTCAATCTTCTCCATCCTTAACCATCCTTGTTCCTTTCTGGTTTATTATTATCTCTTTGGTGTTTTTCCACCTTTGTAAAGCATTATTTTCAGGTTTCCTTCAATTTAAAGGTAAATTTGTCGATGATCAAAATACCTCGAAATATTGTGACAGAGCCGCTTTAAGCTCCCCTGTTCGATACTTGGTGACGTACACGTCTGTTTTGAGCCACGATTTACTTTCTCTCTCTGTCTTCGTTTTCCTATAGGCTCAACACTGCGTCTATTGTAAACTTGCTGAAGAAGGCTATAAAACCAACTCCGGGGACAATGCTGGAGAACTCAAATTGAAAACGGAAATTTTTGTACCTCTGAGAGGTGGCAGCAAGGACCAACCGAACATAATAGGCAGATTTATTGGGAAAGAAGGCCATAATGTGAGTAACATCCTAAGTGAGTGTTGAGCGGCCCGTAACTGGCCCTTTCGTCATATTGCGAACTCGCGGTGGATTCTTAGTGCATTTGATTCGGCGGAAACTGGCGGTGGTTAAAAAAAATGCGCAGAAAATCGTGCAGTAGTCCACGGGACTTCGCAATCTTCATCTTGGTGTTTGTAATGTCCATTTTGTGGCAGGTGAAAGAACTACAAAAACAAACCGGAGTGCGTATAAAAGTCGTAGCAGGCACTGAAAATACCGAAAACAAGGAAGCTGTTATACTTATTGAAGAGAGCTTTGCCAGTGGCCAGGTAAGTGTTTACAGTTTGCCTTGTTGGTGAAGGTTCGTTGAAAGAGGTACAATCATGTCTATTTTACCTTTTAACCCAAGTTGTCACTGAACAACAGGTGTCTTCCAGAGCTGCAGTCGGTTGCAGCTAGGCGTAAAACCGTGACGTAAAAGCATGATCTAATAGGCTATCAAACATGGCCTGTTTGGCCGTCAAACATTCCACCTTTGAAGGGCTGTGAGAGCAAGTTTCGCAAAATGAGATTTGGATCGAATTGGATATGGAAGGCTTTCTGAGTAAATTGAGCCCGGCCGATTTTTTACGATAATATAATATGCTGCCGCTTTTCCTTAAAGTGGCGCGAAAAATCGCTTGACGAGCCGTCAAACTTCGAATGTCAAGTTTGATAGCCAGTAAGATCGTGTTCTTAATCATATTAATAATAATAATAATAATAATAATAATGGAATTTATGGTAGCGCTTATACATTTAGGTAGCGCTTATACATTAGGTAGCGCTTATACATCGCTTTTGTAGGCGCTTAAATCGCGTGTTTACGTCACGTGTTTACATCACTTGCATCAAGTGTTTACATCACTTGCATCAAGTGTTTACGTCACTTGCATCACGTGTTTACGTCACTTGCATCACGTGTTTACGTCACTTGCATCAAGTGTTTACGTCACTTGCATCACGTGTTTACGTCACTTGCATCACGTGTTTACATCACTTGCATCAAGTGTTTACGTCACTTGCATCACGTGTTTACGTCACTTGCATCACGTGTTTACATCACTTGCATCAAGTGTTTACGTCACTTGCATCACGTGTTTACGTCACTTGCATCACGTGTTTACGTCACTTGCATCACGTGTTTACGTCACTTGCATCACGTGTTTACGTCACTTGCATCACGTGTTTATATCACTTACATCACGTGTTTACGTCACTTACATCACGTGTTTACGCCTAGCTGCAACCAACTGTCTCACTGATGATCCACGATTGGCGCCGGCTGCCTATATTTGCCTCTGCCTCCTGCTCCGCTAGTAAAACCAAGTCGGGAATTGGTTCGATTTGTAGTTGGCCGAAGGGCGTATTTCCTCCCGAAGATGATTCCTTCTGCATTTACTTCGGTTTAACGGCGCTCAACTGTAAACGGCTCTTAATAAATTATGACAGACTGGAATTACGTTCAACAGTACATTGCTCGTCCAGTTGTACATAATACCTCATAGCTTGAATGAAGCCGTCGATTCTTATACGAGATTTGCACGGAAGAGTACCCTGCAAGCAGTGGATTCTCTTTTTGTGCGCTTTAGAAGTGAAACTGAACGAGAGAGAAACCACTGCGAGCAACCGATCCGTTCCGTCCCGAGAGAACGGTCGCTTGCTCTCGCTTCGCTACCAAAGCGGATAAGAGAAGAGAATCCACTGCTTGCAGGGTAACGGAAGAGTTACTGTCGGACGAATGAAGCCAAGCTTTCTTAATGCGCTCAAATGCTCATACACTTCTTTGGTTTTATTACAGCGTGCCCAGATGCAAATTCTAGACGCAATCGCTCGCTGTCAATCTCCACCACCAAGGCGACAGGCACCTTATAGCTGAACACCGAAGTAGTTCTGAAAGGATACATTTTGTATAGATGCCTCTTACAAATAGATTTCTCATGTCTGGCTAATTAATTGCTGACCTCACCGGCATCTCTCCAAAAGTCTCTTGTATCTGTTGAACTATCCACCAAAACATGTATTAGTCATATTCTATTGCGGTACTGTGGCATGCCCGGTTTTTAGTTGGTCCTTGGCGAGCTTGCATCGACGCTCTTGGAAAGCACCAAGCAGCCACTAAAAAGCTTTGGGATAATTCTTTCGGAACGTGCACACGTCCTTACAGTCACACAGTTGTGCATGGCAAGCTTAATGGCCTCAACTTTAACCCCTGCAATTTTGTCCTCACCTCTAACCCCACGGAAATCGCACAGGTGGGGTTCTTGCCGTCAGGATTTGGGTGTTATGGCTTTTGGCTCTAGGTTCTGCATGGTGGTAAGAACCTTAAGGCACCGTATGGGAAAGTCGCTGCCTGTTAACACAAGAGCGATAATCGAAAGGGAAAATATGTAGGTGTCTTCAGCGAATCATTTGTAGTTTTATTGCATGCCGGTGTTTTAATTGAATTCTTAAACTGCCAATTCGTTTGTGTGGACTTAATGGGCGACTGACAAGTTAAGTGCATAGCACAAATGATAATTGCTGCGGGAAGCCGACATTTTTGCAGGTTGTGTGACACTGAATCGCTGCCCAGGCAAGGTTCCCCCATCAATTTCTCGTAAGACAATTTTGCCACTCCGATGGCACATCTCAGGCGCTCTTCACTATATTTTGAGCCAACAGATGGTAAGAATGTATATACTTTCAAATAACGGTCTTTACTTAAAATGATTTCCATTTTTGGCCCCAATTTCTGCATCTGGTATACTTGATTCAGGGCAAAGTTATCCACCTGGGTCGGGGTGTGCCGCCCTAGGAGTTTGACATCATTTAAGGTGCTAAAAGTTTTCACGATGCTCTTGCTTAGTTTTTTGCACTGGTGTAACATTCTTTAGATTTTTGAATCGTAATTTTTAAGCGGAATTTTACCAAAGGTGCTTGCTATTGCCGTGGTCCCTTTTCTGAAAGGGAGTAAATTTTTGTTTATTACTGATTGGAAAATGTAAGCAGCGGAGCTTTTCGGTGGTGGTTGCTACCCTATTACTGATTGGAATGTCTTACTGCGCCGCTTTAAGTTGATTTTTCAGTAGCTCACAGAACAGCTGATACTAACGTATGCTATATCCAAACTTGATGGTAAAGTTCACTTTAGTTTGAGTTTGACAGACTTGATATTCTCATGCACAGAAACTCCTCGTTTGACGTCTGGGGGTCAAATTGGAAAATAAACCAGTTTGTAGTTCCTTGTTCTCTGAAATCAGATTGCACCCAGCACCAAGAAAAATCGCAGTCATGACTTTTTCTGAACTGGAAGAGTTTATATCGTTTTACCATATGCGCGTGGTCCCTATCTTTTCATGAAATATCCACTTCAAACTCAAATTATGGTGTATGAAAGACTTGCTATGCGAATCAGGTAACCTGAAATGCTTTGATTTGTTTTGAAAGCTTCCCGAGGCAGTTAAGTTTTTATCCGAGATCAGGGGTCCTTTTTATACACTGAAATCAAGAAGTTCCGATTGGGCAGTCAACTCATGGTACAGACAAGATTTTAATTTGGAACGCTTCAAATGTCATGTGCCATCGGTATAAATCTTTGTGTTGTTGCATATTTATGCCTGAAATTTATATCGGATCCCGTTGGTTTGTGTAAGTGCGAAGCACCCCGGGTCAGAACGTGCGTTAGGAGAGAAGAGGGAAAATCTCTGATTTAAGAGTTTTCTTCGCCAATCGTCAAGACTTGCTGTCAGATACTTGTAGGGTGCATTCTTTTGGGAATTATGTTTTCGGAGTGGTGCTTATCTACTCTCACCGCAATAGTAAGAATACGGTTTACTCGGAATGCACAGAATACGCGTTCTTTTGAGGAAAGGTCGGCGCCAAGATCGTGCCGCCGAAATGTCAGTGCTGGTGGTGTCCAGACTGTTGTGAGAGTTAGTTCTTAGGTCATCTCGCCAATAACCATTTCGTTTTAATTTTAGAAACACGGTCGCGTTCTTTTTCATCAGAGTAGTCTCAAAAGCCTGCACCATTAGAAACAAAGTTAGCTTCCGTGTCCGAGGCATTGATTGTGCCTGTCGACGATTGCAAGCTCTCTTGCTTGTTCCTGGTCGATTAAAGTGTTTTGGCTTCCTGATTCGCAGAGTATAACGATAATGGAATTGTTGGGTGGGGTTAGGATTGAATGCCTGTATTTATGACTACTGTGTAGTTGTGACCAGTGTTCCAAAGCTGGCTGAGGGACTCTACACTTGGGTAGCCTTAATACTTCGCTCTGTACTGTACTGTACTGTTCTTGTCTTGAGACGTATCTGGAATTTAATGGTCCATATAAACGCCCATATTTTTCTCCAGATTAAATTATTTTGAATCTGTCAATTGTGTCAAGATTTGTTATTCACAGAAAAGTAGTAACAGGCTAGCGTGCTTATCAAGTGAATACGGAAATCTTCGCCCATACGGAACGCTTGCTACACAGGCAGGTGACTGGCCTGCGGTAGTTGCGACCGCAACGTATTCACGGATACCGCGACTTTTATGCGATTCGTTGGGGTCTTCTTTCGTTCGTTACTCGAGAGTGCTTGGCAAGCAGTGACGGCTACCTTTTCAATTTACCCTGTTGTTATTTTAGTCATACGCGTTGCATCCGGCCTCTAGTGCTAAAAATCGACGCGACAGCGGATTCGACCTCGAGACAGCCAGAGGTATTGTCATTAAAATGTCGCTGTGGTGTCTCGAACGCAGCACCAAGACGTTTCCGCACGTGCAGATGAAATACTAACTCTGGTCACATACGCCTGAGCGTTGGATCATGACGATTATCCCCGAGATTTGGGCTCGCGGATCGCTTTTGCGCAACTTTGGCTTTTCCCCAACTTCCCAATATTTACCAACACCCGGTAGGTAGTGAGGGAGGCAAATGTCTGCCGTTAAACTATGTGATATGTCCCTTTCTTACTCACAGCTTGGTTTCACTTGTACCAAGATTTCGAGCGATTATATACTTGACAGTGCAGTGATTGTCTCCTCCAATCCAATCTCGTTCCCAGAGGCAGCAATCCCTTTGGTCAGCACCAGGGATCACTAACCTCTGGGCTAATCCAAAACAGGGCCCACTATAATTGGTTGGTGAAAACAAAGAACAAAGATACCAGAAGTTGTTTGCGCGAAGTGCAAAGTTTACAACTTCCACGAAAATTACAGGGAAAAAAAATTGCTATCACTTGTGTCATTCGTGTGTGAACAAAATTCAAACGTATAAATTGTTTTTCACATGACTCCACGCAGGCGCAACTGCAAACCGGAACCATGATTTGGTGGTTCCGGTTTTGGATTCTTCCAGAGCCTCCGTTGGCCGTTCCGCTGGATAAGGGTAACGCAGGCTCTGGGGGCGAGATTGCCTCCAATCCGCCGAGAGTTTTCGTTTCGTACTGCGCATGCTGGTTTGTCCGCTGGTGAAGTAGAACGAAGACCGGGCAGTAGATTGGTGCGCATCAATCTCGTTCCCAGAGGCTGCGATCCCTTTGGTCAGCACCAGGGATCACTAATCTTTGGGCTAACCCAAAACAGGGCCGACACTGATTGGTTGGTGAAATCAAAGAACAAAGATACAGGAAGTTGTTTGCGCGAGGTGCAAAGTTTACAACTGTCGTTGTAATGCAGTTAACGATCACTGCATTTGCCTTTGGGCAGAAAAAGCAAAATCGAACTAAATTGTGCGTTCAAACCAGGCCAAGCGTACCCCCTGGATGCAATTTAATGAAAGGATCATTTGAAATTTGAATCCGTTAATCATTTTAACATGACCTTTGTCAACAAAGAGGTGGTACGTTAGAAGCGGTTGCGGACAGGTTAAACAGCTATAAAATAGCGCTGATGCGGCTGATCCGAAACTGCAAGTATTGTAAATAAAACTAAAGCTACACATTCATAACAGAAATTTAATTTAGTTTTTCGAATTTATTATTACCTCTCAAGTTGTGAACGGTCCATTGTAACACAATCCTCCATAGCTACTTCTCTCAACGGTCATGTCCTGAAACTATATACCTTTGAGTAATAGAATCTAGGTAGGTACGCTTGACCTGGTTGGACTATATAATAGCTCTTCGACAGTTCACGGGAATCGAGTTTGTTGGTTTCTCTTCTCTGCTTCGAGAGGTCTTTCTCCGGGTTCTCCGGTTTTCCCCTCTCCACAAAAACCCAACATTTGATCTCATTTGTTCTGATTTCAGTTGATTTCTAGTTTCCCCAATTAGTAGAGCACTTGTGCTCGGCCAAATAACTCTGAGACTGAAATAAAGTGATGATTACTATTGTTAATTATCAGTGGAGTCCGAAGAATGTTCAAGTTACTTTTGTCGTTCGTGTGTGAACAAAATTACGTAAAACTTTGGTTTTCACGAGACTCCACGCACGCGCAGACAAAGCGGACCAAGATTTGATGGTTCAGGTTTTGGATAGCCTGCGTGGCAGGCGTTCGATGGCGAAGGGGAATGGGGGATTCGGCGCGAAGGAATAGCCCATTTCCGAATTGATGTTTGCCTCTGGTTGAAAGCGAGTCTTGGTGCACAACCATTCAAATGGAAATGAGTTGGGTATTTTCATGCAAATCAAACTCATTATCATTTGAATGGTTGAGCACCAAGACTCGCTTTGAACCAGAGGAAAACAGCAACTCGGAAATGGCCCATTCAATTTCTTCATTTTCAGGAGTAGAAGTCGTTATTCTTGGTGCTGACCGAAAGAATCGCGGCCCCCGGGAAGAGAATGGAGTTAAACACCCTCCCACGCTTTTTACGTCACCGTTTTCTAACGGGAAGAAACGGGTAACTCCAGAGGTACCCGTTTCTTCCCGTTCGGAACGGGTAGTCAGAAAATTCTTTACCGTTTTACGACTCTTCCGTTTCCAGGCCCTGTTTATGGACCTCACCGCGGGTTTGAAAACGGAAGTGCAAATTTCGTCACCTCAGCCGGAATTTCCTAACAAACAAGAGACTACAGCTAGCCTATTTTCTAGCCTTTCTTTTAGCCGATTTGCGATTGAAAGGTCATTAAGCATCATTAATTTTATGGTCGAAGGCTGGTAGAAAATAGTAGGCGGCCCTGGAAACTGTTTAGTGAAACATTCCACAATGACAGCGATAACATCGAGAAAACTACGATCGTCGAATTAACTAGGTTGTACCATAGTTAGTCGACTAACTATGGTTGTACACGCCTAAAAATGTTACAGTATGCATTGATTTTATTCAAAATTGGGAAACCGATGCTTGACAAATTTTTGCGATGCCATCTCGATGACATTTCATCGGCAGTATTCTACAATGAAAAGAAAGTTGCTGAATATGGCTACACCAAAGGAAGAGTAATCGTTTCCGGTCACGTGAAGAAGATACTAAGATGTTTTTGCCCGAGGGGTGCGACGTTAGTTCGATAGTCTTGTGGACATCGCTAATGCTTTTGATGCAGGAGGGCGCGGGTTCGAATCCCAGTGCGTGCACTCCTATAGAAGTTTCCTTTTTAAAAAAGACTGCTCAAACTGTCATCGATAGTAGAGGGTGGTAACGGGTATTTTCGTGACTCGTGATCGGCCCTTTTTTTCCCCGTGAAATGTGAAATGGCTAATTTTTTCCTCGTGAATCGTGATTTCCATAATAGCCGTGAAGCGTGATTTTGCAAAATTATTTTCCGTGAAACGAGAAATAATTGTTTAATTCGCCGTGAACCGTGATTTTCATCAAGTCTTCGTTTTCGTGAATTGTGAAAGGACCGTTTTATTTTCCGTGAAACGTGATCTAGACCCCCCTTTACCACCCTCACAGTAATCGATAATTAATTGGAAAATCGTGACGCGAAAAAAAAGAAAAAACACAACAAAAGATTCACCTCGGAAATAGCTATAGCCGCCGGCGGCTGGAGCAGTTACAAAGCTGTCTTTATTTACCCAACAAAGACAACATTTTGACCAATCAGGCAATGCCATCTTTCCTTCAGGCGTGAGGCTTGGTATCATTGCGTCATTATGCCCTCTGTCTCTCGTCGTTCTGCAACTGTGGTGTAGTAGCCGATCGGGTGAGTGTATTGTCTTTTTGGACCTAATCCATCGAAGTTGGGAAAAAAAAAAACAGCTTACTATAAGGTTAAAAGTATTTTTCTGTTTGGGAAGGGCGCGCGGTCGCCATAGTTAAGCTTTGCACAAAAAGAGGATGGTTTCGGTATTCAAGGATTTCACGTGTGCAGCTTCAGATGCCTACAATTATGTACAATTACAACTTGTTTTCATCACGAGCGAGGTGGCTCTGTTTCACTGCCATTTAACATAGGGGGCTGTCGGCGTACATCCAACTCTTCGACACGTTTGTCATAGATTTGAATGGTCGTTTTGTGGCAGAAAGTAAGCTTATGCCAATTTTTTCAAAGTAGTAAGCTTACTCCAGAGAAATTTAATTAAGCTTCTTTGTCCCATTGCGCTAAGTATTTAGAAAGCTTCACTGTTGTCGAATTCAAGAGGATCTTCGTTGTGAAGGGACTGTTTGAAATATATAGATATTGGCTCGAGCTCTTGAAATTAAATCGTTCTAACGTACCCATAAGGTGACGTGAAATTAAAAGCCGAGGATAAATTTCCCTTTTTACTTGCAAATATTCAAAAGTGTGAGATGATGTGTAGGACCCTTCTAGGAAAGATTTCCGTACAGTTCCCAACATTAATTATACATGCATATTCCTACTAACCCTCTTCCCAAAAAAACGAGCGTGAATAAAGTTTTGCTAGGAATATGCATGCATAATAAAGTAGGGACCTTTACGGAAATCTGCCCCCTTCTAAGCAGTTGAAATAACTTTATGAGAAGGAAATCTAAATTTGCTTTTAATTAATTATATTAAAAAATCCACCATAATCATTGAAATAAAGGATTTACATTGATGTGATTCATTGATTTTAGATCAGAGATCATGTGTGGGATATGGGCAATATTTGGTATTCCAGAGTACTCGAAGTATGCTTCTTATGCTATGAAAATCTGCCAAAGAGGACCTGATGTTTTCCGAATGGAGACGATTCCTCACTTCCAAAACTGCTGTCTGGCATTTCATCGTCTAGCCATTGTTGATGACCTCCACGGCATGCAGCCAATGAGAATCAAGGCTCTGCCCCACCTGTACCTCATATACAATGGTGAGATTTACAACCACAAAGAGGTGGGAAAGAAGTATGACTTTGATTTCTTCACAAAATGTGATGGTGAAGTCTTGCTCCATCTATATGACAAGTTTGGCATTGAGTACATGGCACAGATGTTGGATGGTGTTTTTGCATTTTGCATTATAGACACAGCAAAGAAACAAGTGCACATTGGCAGAGACACCTTTGGAATCCGTCCACTGTTTACATTGTCGGTTGCTGGAAAGAACACTGGAATTCTGGCATTGAGCTCTGAAGCAAAGGCTCTTGTTTCTTTTATTGAACACTTTGAAAAAAATGGTGATAAAATTTTGATAAAACCATTTCCTCCTGGTCACTTTTCATCATATAGTTTGTCAGCTGATGGTCAAGCTACATTCCTTCAGGAGAAGGCCTACACAGAAGTTGGAAAGGCACCTGTTTTTGATACCAACATCAAGCCAGATTCAGCAGATGTCATGGAAAACATCAGGAAGATTTTCAATGAAGCTGTTCGCAAGCGTCTCATGGCAGATCGTAGGATAGGTTGTTTGCTATCTGGTGGCCTGGATTCTAGCTTGGTTGCATCCTATTTAACGAAGCTTGCAAAGGAAAGTGGCATTGACTACCCTATTCAGACCTTTTCAATTGGAATGGAAGGGAGTACAGATGTCGCAGCAGCACGTAAAGTGGCAAAACACATTGGTGAGTTCAATTGCCTTTGACAGTTTGTAGCTGTTCATCGAAGACTCTATTCTATCCAAAATACTGATGTGCCGTGATATATTATTAAAACTAAAAATTTAAGTAGTTTGATAGTTGAGAGGAAGCAGCACTGTAATAATGATAATAATTAATGGTCTTAAGTTACTGTTATCATAATCTTCTATTTTGATTTGTCCAGTTTTAAACAGCATTGTTTATGTTGAAAGCTAGAGGCCATTTTACCAATACAGTGGGCATCTTGAGTTCTTTTGTTCTGATAAACATATTATGGGGTGCCCAGGGAGGAAATGTATTAAAGGGGAAGTGTCATGCTATTTGAGCCATTCTCTAAACAGCCAGAAAATGCTTGTGCATCAGTGGAAACCAAAACATAATGCTAAAGTTTCCTTAGCAAGAACCATATTAGTGCACTGAAACCATTTTTTCTCATCTACCTCTAAGGATGGTGAGGATGGAAATGGATTGAAACTTGAAAAAGTTGCCTAACTGTTTCAAGTTTGGTCACCCTGTTATCCAAAAATCAGCAAAAATTTCATGTGGATAGTTTTTTCCTGTTAAAATTTATTTCATATTGTCAGGAATGCTGTTACTTGTCAGCTTAAGTACCAGCTTTCAATTTTCAGCCAGTTAAGACCTAAATACAGCAAAACTACCGTGACACTGCCCCTTTAAGTGTTGAGGACATGAGTCCTTGTTTTCAAATTTTCAAACCACTTTGATTTTTACATCTTTTGTTTCACACTAATTAATCTGAGACAAAGGAAATGTAAAAAGTAGACTGGTTTGAAAAAATTTGAACCAAAGCCAAACTTATTCCCATAACAAGTAAGCATAAAAGCCTTATTTTGCAGATGAAGGTGCGGAAATGTACCAAAATGTAAAATGTATGTGTCACTATGAAAATTATTGAGTGGAGTGTATATGCAGAACTCTGCAGCTGTAATAACCCTTTACTGCCTAAGACTTTAAGTTCCCAACTGGGAACACTGGGAATGAGAGCAAATCGATGGTTTGCTCTCATTCCCAGTTGGGCCGAGTGTATCTACCGCCCAACCGTAAGCCCCAAGGATGACATGGTGCTGAAAGCTGGGCTATGTGGGCTTTTGAGGATGGCTAGCGACTATGGAAAAGAGTTTGGCTCAGATAAGTTGACATATATTGAACGTAAAATTATTTTAACGTAGCTCTGTGCGAGAGAATTTATCATTCAAGGGATTTTATTCATAATTTTGGTCTAGATTAGAGGGTTGCTTCAAAATTATATCTGCTTCAAAATAATGTCTCCTTCCTTGTCATATATAGCGCATTTTCTCTGAAGATATTCTAATGCGCTTTTCAACACTTTGTGGGGGACTTTACCAGACTGCTTTATGGTGCAGTTCACAATCTTAAATCTAATAACCAGTAGATTTCACAGGTGCCCCCAGAACAGAATGAGTGATAGACCATCACACCAGGGACTACTTCACATTTTATGGTGAAGCCTATGTCAGTAGCTAGGTCAGATATGTCAAATGACCCTGAAATAGTGTTTCAGACATTAGAAATGATTACCCGAAGACATGTTTAAAGTTTGGAGACCATTTTATTGTTATTCATATCAAGATTATTTGTGCCAATATCGTTGCCTCACAACTACTGTTTTCGGTCACTTGGAGAGCCTGGGCTACCTATGGTGTTAGCCGATGAAAAGTACATTTAATCACTCTGAGGGGTGTTAATATTAAAAGTGAATTTTATTCCCTTAGGTAGTGAACACCACGAGGTGATCTTTACAGCTGAGGAAGGAATCCAAGCATTGCGTGATGTTATCTATGCCTTGGAGACTTGGGACATCACAACAGTTCGTGCCTCAGTGGGAATGTATCTTGTGAGCAAGTACATCAGTAAAGAAACAGACACCGTTGTCATCTACTCCGGGGAAGGTTCTGATGAGCTTTGCCAGGGCTACATTTATTTCCATAAGGCTCCAAGTCCAGAGGAAGCCGATGAAGAGTCCCGCAGGCTGCTAAAAGATCTTTACCTTTATGATGTCCTGCGAGGTGACCGCTCAACAGCAGTTCATGGGTTGGAAATCCGTGTGCCTTTCTTGGATATTCACTTTACATCTTACTTCTTGTCTCTCGATCCAGAGAGCCGTCAACCCAAAGATGGCATCGAGAAGTGGCTGCTGCGAGCTTCATTTGATGACACAGATGCCTTGCCTGAAGAGATTCTGTGGCGTGCGAAAGAGGCATTCTCTGATGGGGTGTCCTCTACCAAACCAGGACAGTCCTGGTTTGAGCTCTTGCAGAATTACATCGCAAACCAGATTCCTGATGAGGCGATGTCACGAGCGGAGGAACTTTACCCCGACAACACCCCCAAGAGCAA
>BLFK01000222.1:1146746-1151087 GCA_014634185.1 Astreopora myriophthalma | reverse complement strand
ACTTTAGATGCAGATATCTAGACAACCAATCAGAATATCGAAAAAGCCTGACACACTTTTGTTGATTGATGCCTTGTGAATAAGACTGTGCAGTCATTTTGCTCGTACTGATCAATCAGATAGCCGATAAATTCAATAGAAGAACCCTCGGTCGTTTCACGCCTTACGAGATCCTGACACTTCCTGAAAGAAAATATCGCTAAAATTGTATTTTTTTCGTAAAGTGCATTTATTAAGCTTTCTTATGATATATAGTTTGTTAGGGTTTTAGTTAAACTGGGGCGCGTACGATTTTTTTTCCGAAGGGCACCCGCGAAGGTGGGAAGTAACCTTAATGCAACGTGCCCCGCGATTAGTTTACCGGATGGGGTCACATCCGGGACTTGAATATGGTCATGAATATGGTCATGAATATGAATCTGGTTACAGGCCTTTTCCCAAGAAGCTTGGGGGAAAGGGCAAGTATTTTCTTTCATATTTAGTGCATTACCGGTGGTACTTTATAACATATATACGTAGTGTCACTTAGGGCGTGTTTGCCCTCACCCTTCCTGGAAAAAGATATTCTTTTCCAGTTCTATTGTAACTGGATACAAAATAAACGGCCACTTAACTGAGTGGCCAAATTGTGGCAAAGAGTTGGCTCAGTTTAGTTCTCTTCCCAGCAAATCGAGCTTAGCCTTAGCAATGGACATTAAGAGATACAATCCTCGGTAAGGGAGCAAGGGGCATAAAGGAATAGATGTTCTACATGACAACAAACATTTAAAAAAGAGACATCTCGGCTTGAGACATCTCGCTCCGATCCTACCCATTTTTACCACTGTTCACCTTCATCCACACGCCCGTTCTACACAAGTCCCTCAGAAAGCCGTGTCTCTTACAGCTCTGCCGTTAAAAGCGGTCCCGTTAGAGCCTCTCACACCCCAGGAGCACAGCAACAAACCCTGCGCTCGTCGTTTACAAGCCCCTCAGAAGGCTATGCCTCTTACAGCTAGCAATGCTGTTCAAACGGTCACGTCAGTAACCGCTATCACAAGACGCCAGCACAACAGCAGCAACAAAACTCATTACTACAATACCATGTACCAACACGCCGGCCCTCAACAATGGCTGATCATCTAGCTGGTAACCTGTCCATGTCCAACATTGTGCTGCCAGCAAAACCTCCGGAGTTGAAATCTCTGTAGAACTGGAGTCTTAACTACGATTCATTAAGACTAGTTTTATTTAATATGATACCATTTAAACATTAACTTAATCTCTTGCTCTAGCATTAGTGTAGTTAGCGTATCATGCCAGGGTACCTGAATTCTGTTTTTTGATACCGCTATGTCCGCCTCACTAAATTACTCCAGCAAATTATCCTTTTGTTGCTTGGAACATCAACGGACTCCCTTCAAAGTCATTTAGGAACAAGCTATAACCTGCTGATTGCCATGAAATGGTTAAAAAATTAGATTTGATAATAGAAGTAATATTGACCTTGAAGGTTTCAAGACTGGCGACAAACACCTTGAAATCCGGAAAACGCGGTCGGAACTCAAGAGGATTACCCTTGATTTACAAATCAATATTTGACAATTGGATCTCAATGCAGAGCGACTCGCCAAATTTCCTATGGTTTAACATTAGCAAAGAATATTCGAAAGCCGAAAAGGACATATAAGTATGTGGCACGTGTATCCAACCATTCAATTCTTCAGTATTGCTTTCGTCCTTATTCAATTTATGCAAAGACCTTGAAAATGATATTGAAAGATTCTCTTTTCTGGGATCAATTCTTATTATGGGAGATTTTAATTCTAGAAGAGGTAAATACTTAGACAGTGTTGGTCAAGAGGGCAACACGATTATAGTGTCTCTCTTGTCACAAGACCAGTATAAGATCAAATACAAGACCATTAAACTGTAACGAGCGTCATGGAAATGTGCAATGGAAATGTGCTGGACTTAACCGTAAAAGAATAACGGATACTCGTTGGACATGCTGGGCTTGTCTGCAACCATTTAATTTCCCTCATTCTTTGACGACTCGAGCACTATCTTGCTGCCAAACGTGAACGACGTCGATAATAACGACCGAGAAGAAAATCAACTTAAACGATATGCTAATAATTTGAAATTAGGACATTTAAATATAAGCAGCATCGGGGGATTTAAATTGTTTGAGATTTAAAAACATGCTTGCGAACAACCTATTTAACATTTTGGTTCTTTCTGAAACTAAAATTGACAGCACCTTCCCGGACAGCCAATTCCGGCTACGTCAAAGCATACAAGCTATACCGACAAGATAGAACGAATTTTGGAGGAGGACTCATAATTTATGCACGATGGGATCTTCTTACCAAACACATGAAGAATATCAAAACAGGTTTGGAATCTATCACCATTGAAGTAAGAACTCAAAAGACCTCACCAAGATTTATTCTTGCCGGTCTATACAGACCACCAACGTTGACCAAAGACACATGGACAGCTCAACTGGAACAATTAATGGTGTGGATTAGTAAGCTTTGTGTTGACTACACGCTACTTGGTGATTTCAACTGCAACCTACTGGAACCTGATAAGGAGCCCAAATTGGGGATACAGCTGTTAAATTTCTGTGATATCTACAACATGAAATGTTTGTTAGACAAGCCAACCAGGGTTACAAAGGAGAGTGAGACACTAATTGACGTAATTTTAACATCTAAAAGGAACAAGTTCCTGTGTGCGGGTGCATATAATCCCAATATCAGCGATCATCATTTAGTGTATGCAGTTATGAGAGCTGCATGCCCGAAATGGACTCCCAGAACAACTATTAGAAGGAATTTCAAGAAATTTGATTCTGTTCGATACAACAACGACATTGCCTCCATACCTTTCCACGTAGCAAATACTTTCGAAGATATTGACGACGTGTACCCAAACCACTGGGTAAATTACCGACAACAAAGAAATGGTGTTGTCAGCCTGAGGAGGAAAGCAATCAAGGAATATTTAGCAGAACAATGTAGCACGTCAAATGGAAATCCTACAGAATTCTGGAACGTATTTAAAGCGTTCATGTTCTACAGAAAAAGTTGTATGATCGAGTCAATTCAACTCTCGGAGGACACAAACATCATTCAAGACAAACATCAGATAGCAAATATACTGAATACACACTTTCTCAGCATTGGCATACCATCAATGGAGGACTATAAAGATCATGCCAGTATCTCAGGGATAAAAGAAAATTTCACGCATGCCAAAGAACTCAATTTTAAGCTAGTGAGCAAAATACAAGTAGAAGAATTATTAAAATGCATTAATATTCGCAAAGCCACCGGATGTGATCAAATTCATGCCAGGGCCCTGAAAGAAGGTTACTCTAGTCTCAGCCTTCCACTCACTACCTCGATCAACAAAGTAATAACAAGTGGTGAGATACCTAGTACGTGGAAACATGGCGAAGTGTTACCATCCTTCAAATGTGAAGATCAAATGGATAAAACAAACTATCGACCCGTTACAATCTTGCCAGCAATAAGCAAGGTGTTTGAGAAAAGTGTGAGTCCTCAGTTGACAGCACACTTTGAAGCTATCTTCTCAGGATCTCTGACTACATATCGGAAGCAACATAGTTGTCTCTCTACTCTGTTAAGATTGACTGAGGATTGGAAAAGTGAACTGGACTATACGGAACGGTCTTAATAGATCTCAGCAAAGCCTTTGATCGTCTTCCTCATAATCTTTTACTCGAAACGTTCTCCACTTATGGCATTGGCTTGAAAAGCTTAAAACTGTTAGCAAGTTATTTAAAGAACAGAACGCAATGTGTAAAGCCTCGTCTACACGTGCAATTTTTATGTGAGAAATACATTTGATAATGTACATGACACAGCAAATAATTGTCAACAGTTTGAAGTTTAGTGCGCCAGTAATGACTTTGGACAGCTGAGATACGTAGAATACAGGAGACGATGTGAAGTCACCCACCAAATATGGCGCTTACGAACAAGCAAAAACTTGAAGCCGCTGCGATTATAGCGTTTCTCGTATTATATAAACAACAAAGAATGAAGAAAAAGAAGCGTAGGCGTTGGGTAAAGCCCTGGAAAACTCAGCAGCGGCGAGAAGCCCAGGGCTTGGCTCAAAATTTAGTAAAAGAACTGCGAGAGACTGACCATAACGAATTCAATTTTTTTTTTCGGTGAGTACAATTTATTACGACCTTCAGATTTGAGTACAAGTATGAATTTCTCATTTCAAACCAGTCTTCTCCCCTGAACCCTCACTGTTCCTTGTTGCTTACCAGCAGACCAGGAGATTGTAGAAACAAGCTTGATGCCACTAGTGATCATCCAA
>BLFK01000222.1:1129246-1136746 GCA_014634185.1 Astreopora myriophthalma | reverse complement strand
CAGGTTTATCATAGAATCAATCGAACGATCTAGACAAGGACCACCCTGCCGTGCGCATAATCTCATCCATTGGAATACATGCTGCCTTGGCTTTGGAAGTGGAGGCAGACCTAGTGCTGTGTGGTTTGAATGATGCAACATCAATTCCAGCAGAAGACATAACAGTTCGAATCCATCTTGACAAAGTTTCCTTTGAAATTGCTTTGTGTGGTCTGGTGAAGCTAAGAAATAGCTGAGTTTCCTTCCCGCTTAAGGGCTGGATTCGTTTAAGGTATTCTGTCAGGTATGAATAAACATAGAGGAACTTGTTATGAGGGTATGCAACACGACTGGTGGTGGCCGATAACCAGGCCTACTCTGTTTAATGTGAGCAGGCAAAACAAACTCAAAACATGAGTTTGACATTAAGCATATGCAAAAACGTTAACATTAAGTTAGTTAACATTAATTTAACATTAAGCATATGCAAAGTCTGGCTCCTCTGTGCTAAGACCAGGGCAACTAGCATTGTGACTTTCGAAGTCAATGACTTAAGATCTAACTTCTCCATTGGGCTTAATTCTGAAAGATATGACAAAACTGGCTGCACATCCCAAGTGGATTGGTATCGAGGCATAGGTGGTGTGCATTTATAGATCCCCTTCATGAATCTTGATACAATTGGGTGGCTCCCAATAGGTGTCCTGTCCGTAGATACAGTGAGTGCTGATATAGCACTTCTGGCTGTATTGAGTGTTGTGTACGTTAAACCTTGTTCATGAAGTCAACTAGAAAGTCCAGCACAGTAGTCACAGATGGGCTATAGGGAGAAGCTTGTTGTTCACCACAAAACTCAAACCATCGCTTGAGGTATGGTTGGTATTGCTTCTTTGTTCCAACTGACCAGGAGTGTAAGATAATTTTTGTAGCTTTCCCTGAAATGTTGCTCTGAAGGAAGCCTCGCCGGAGACTCTGCAAGCCAACAAGCGGAGTCGCTTTCGCGAAGGGTGTAGAGCACTGCAGTGAGGTTGTGTTAGTAGATTGGTGGACTGGGGAAGAAGGAAAGGTCTGTCTACCAGAAGGTGTAACAGTGTTGCGAACCACGTTTGGGTTTGCCAAAGGGGGATCAGGATCACTCCTGTCGCCCCGTGGAATTCTATTTTCTGCAGGCATGAGGCAATTACACTGAATGGAGGAAAACAGTAAAATTATGAGTTAGCCCAATTCATATGAAAAGCGTACACAAACTTTGCTCCGTGATCTGGCTTCCATGAAACATAATCATGAACCTAATAATTTGACCTGGATGCAAACAGGTCAATTTGGAAAGGACCCCATATATAGCTGATATCTTCAAACACTTTCATATTTAGGGACCATTCAGTGGAGCCATCAAAGTTCCTGGATTCTTGATCGGCAACTACATTATTAGCGCCTGGGAGGTGGCATGAGCTAAGCCAAATATTCCTGATATTAGCCCACTGCCAAATCTGCAATGCCATGTCATTACAGTCATTTGACTTGATGCCCCCCATGGCACTGATGTACGACACTGCAGTAGTGTTATCAGACTGGATCCTTACGTGCTTATCTGTTAAGTCATTACACAAAGATTGTAGGCCAAACAAAACTGCTTTCATTTCCAAATAACTGATGTAGAAACAGTGTTCTTTAACACTCCAAAGCCCTCCAGTCTGTTGTCCTTCACAGACTGCCCCCCATCCTGTGTAAGAGGCATCAGTAGTGAGGATTAAGTCAGGGCTGGTGTGCATTATATTTTTAAATGCTGTATTCACGTTGGTCACCCACCAGTGCAATTCTGATCTGGCCTTTGTACTTAAGCTCATGAGTGCATCATAATCACCCTTGTGGTTTGTAAGGCTAAAATCTTATTTCGTTCTAAATGTCTGTAGTGCAACTCACCAAAGTGCACTCCTGGAAGACTGGATACTAACAGCCCTATGACCTGAGCAGCCTCCCTAATAGTGGGACTGCTCTGATTTAGAAAGTTCTCAGAAGCTGTCTAACAGTAATAGCTTTCCTGGGTGGAAGGCGTATAGTCATCTCTGGCTATTCAGCAGAAATCCAAGAAACTCTAATTCTTGCGTGGGTATGAGCACTGACTTTGTAGGGTGAATGCCAAACCCTAATTTGAGAAACGTACTTGTCGTCTCCAAAATGTTTTCCTCACATGAGGTATAAGTGCAGCCCATGAGAAAACAGTCATCAATGTGTCCCATGCAGAAATGGCCTAGGGATCTGAGGTGAGCACAGACTGGCTTCAACACTTTGGTAAATAATCGTAAAAAACCAATTTGGAAGGCAGGTAAATCGAAAATAATTGCCTTGCCATTTAGACTTGAGGAAATTACGATCCTCTACTGAAAAAGGGATTGAATAATATGCGTCCATAAGAGCTACTGATGCCATGAAGCATCCTGGTCGCATGAGTTTGAGGGCGGCATGGATGGTATCCATTTTGAAGTGGTAGTATGCCACAAACTCATTAAGGGGTTTTAAGTTCAGAATAAGCCTATGGCTACCATCTTTTTTAGATCTCACAAATATGGTAAAAGATAAAATCTCCATCATAGGGCTTAGACGGTTCTATAACCCCTTGTTTGAGGAGTTTAGCTATTTCAAGGTTTATGATTCCTTTGTCCACAGATGAAAAAATAATTTGTCTGGGTTTGGTAGCCTGCACAGGTCTACAATGCCCCTCAAGTGCCCGGATAGCATCAAGAATAACAGAATCAGTAGTAACTGATTTCCAGTTTGTTATATGGTCCTTAACACAACCTGCTTTAAAATTAAGGACCAGCTGGGATAGCAAATCCGCATCCACAATAGATTTAATTTGTTCTCTCACCTTGTCTTTCATTGATCATTCCGGATTGGAGTGTGTTGTTTGGTGTGGGCACCCTTTGGTGCCCGGCTGTTGGCTAAAAAATGCCGTTGGGAATTTGTCTTCTGTGTGGCAAATTGCCCATGTGTCCTAGCATATGGCTTTAAAAAGATGTGGCCTGTTGAACCTTTGTTTAGGAGCCTTGTAGCCCTGGGATGATGTGCTAGGACTTGAGGATTTTTGCATCTGCATGCCCGCTTTTTTCAGTTCCGCCATATCTTTTTAAGTGTTTTGAGAGATCATCTCCAAACAACTTAGATGTTTTTTTAATCTCTTCCTTGCATAGGCAGGTGTAAGGCGGATTTAACTCGGCTTTAATTAATTCCCGTCTCTTCATGTTCAGCTTGTGGTGCGTATTGCACAAAAGAGCAATGCTGTCCATGATAACAGTGAGAGTTTCTCTCGTATTCGGCGTGTCGCCAGATTGAATGGAGCTAACAAGCTTGCCACTCAAAGTACACAGCGCAGATAAGCCAGGCAACAAAAACTCCTGTACTTTTTGGAATGCTAAATCCACCGTTCGGCTCCGACTTGGGAGCAAATCCCACACGTCTTCATTGACACTTGTGGCGTTAAGACGCTTGACATTCTCCGGTGGTGAATATTTGTCAGCGCTCTCTTTGACCGTGTCGGTCGAGAGGCCACCAGTGAGCATGTTGTCGATGAGGGTGGCAATTTTTCCCTCAATAGCCGGGGATGTTTTCGTGTTAGGTAGGTAAGCCTGGGTCAGGCTCTCTACGATATTGTTGTGGCCCTGAGACTCCGAGTCGGAGCGACTATCAGAGGGCATGCTGTTTGTTGCGTTTGTGTTTGCGCCTGAATCGCGCGTGCAGGTATTCACTACTGCTGTGATCTGAGTGATGTCCAGTGAATCGGCTGGTCTGTCGGGATTTGACTCGGCTGCATCGTCTTGGAGGAGGAGATCATCCTTTAAGTCCGCCAATGGTGCTGTTTGTGCCTGGGAAGCCTCGCTTAATTGAGACATCGCGGTGGTAAGATTTTTGAGGACGACCGTCAGGCTGTTGCTGCCGTCCGCAACAGATTCGCTAAGTTCAGAGCCCGAGGGTGTTGTTGAGCGATCTTCCGTCCTGGCCGACACAACTGCCGATGGAAAACAACCGACTGGCCAACTATGTGGCTGAGAAAATAGTGGAATATGCGAAAAAACAGCGAAATTTCTATCCGGAAATCTAAAGCTGCAAACTGATTTCGCGCGCCAAAAGCACTGATTATGCGCATGCGCCTAGTTATCTCATGGGATCCCTGGGGGAGTGATGACGAGATAGAATCATGTCTTCTACTGTCTGTAATGCCTAATTTGCTCAAAATCATAATGAGAGATGTAACCATACAGCTGTGTCGCGGCTACTGTCTTGGCGTCCCACAAGGTGAAAAGTCGAAAATTCAGAATGCTGTATTTTCAAATCGAAACACGCTGCGGGGCCTGAAAATAGGGCCTACGATTTGCTTCTAGATAATTTTCAATCTGGTGCAGGTTAAAAATTCGGAAAACCTCGCGGCTTTGATTTTAGAATTTCATTACGTCAAGTGAGTACACTCTGTTTTGGGGCTTACATCTCGTCTTCCTGGAAATTTTACACACTCGCTGGATCAGCTACGCCAAAAAGGTCTTCATGCTTTCTTCAGTCTAAGACGATTTTAAAAGCCTGAAACCTACACTTGCGTATAAAATTTTTGACTCATTGATCTCACCAAATTTAGCCTACAATAGTGAAGTTTGCAGTACCTTTGTCAAAACAGATTTCAAATCCTGGGATAGCTCTCCAATCGAAAGAATGCATTTACAATTCAGTTTGTAAACGGTACTTAGAAGTCCATAACAAAGCGTAGTGCAGAACTTGGTAAATACCCTATGATTATAGATGTAAATAAAACGATTCTTAATTGTTTACGCTATCTGCAAGATAGGGATGACAACTCTCTAGGTAAGCAATCCCAACAAATATCAGTTGACCTTCATAACAATGGTCAAAATAGTTTCTACTCCATCTCATGTAGATGACTTTAATCTCAGTTCATTGAATGGCAATAAGATCAAGCAATATACAGATCTCCTGAAAAAGAAATATGTCTCTTACTGGAGCCAAATCCTTCCGCATTCACAAACACTTGGATTTTTATCGCACAATCAAAAAGAATTCTTGTCTCTCTGCTTACTTAGATTCAACGAGAAATAGCCCTTCCAGGAAAGCTTTAGTAAACAGGCTCAGAACTTCGTGTTAAAACAGGTAGATACGACAAAATCCCTCGCAATGAAAGAATAAAAAATTATACACTCTCTGCAATGGTAATGAAATTGAGGACGAAACTCATCTCTCGCTAAACTGTACAAGGTATTCCTCGATAACAAATGTGTTCAGTTTTCTAAAATTGAACCCAACATTCCAGCCATACGAAACTATCAAATGAACCTTTAAACCACAACTCACAAATTGCAATGATCATTTTATTAACCTTCAACTAGCACTAATCATCTCATCATATTTCGAAATAAGAGACAAATTGATTTCAAAGACTCCTTCAAGGTAATAATTCAGCAATATTTGCAATCATTGTCTTAATTTCATTTAAATTTAGTTTTCGTTTTTGTTTTTTAGTTTTGTTTTAATTTTTAGTTAAAGTTAACATACTGTAATATACCGTTATAGTCATGCAAATGAAGCTTGATGTTGTTGACGTTGTTGTTGTCTTTGTAGTTGTTGGAAACTGCTACACTAGGGCTAGGGTCAATTGCAACCCCGCACCCCACTAGAAGTGCTTTCGCTTTTCGCCCCGCAATTTAAGTTCTTTTCCGGACAAAGTTTGCAATCGCATTTTGCCGTCAGTTGAAAATTGAAAGGCCATGTCCTCTCCAAAGAGTTTTTTAACTAAATGCTGTTTGTGACAAATCTTGTCAACTTTTGCAATTGACTTCTAGCGAGCAAATCATCTACAGGAGGTTCCTCACGGTGTCCCCATTCCTCAATTTCTTGTTCCCCAATCTAAATCATTGAACGGCAGGTGGTTCCCTGTAAGTTCCCCGTCACCATTCCCGTGTCTCCATTGCTCTTTTAGTAACATCCTCCTCTAAACGGAACCTAACGAATGATTGCCATGACAACTATACCTTTTAATATTACATCATATTTCCTAAGCTATAGTCCGGAACCTAATTGAATGGCCCAGCAGCCACGGTTCTCCTGTAGCTCAGTGGTCGATTATTCGAAGTGGCAGTCTATTAAGACGAAAATCCTGCTTGAAAACATCACATAAATTACATATGTAAGAAGGTAGCTAAATCTGTTAGCATCCTGTACAAGTTTCCATTTTTTCTTTCGCAATCTACAAAGAGGTCACTCTATTATAGCTTGGTCTATCCCTATCTTTCATATGGTACTATAGCATGGTCTTTCACTTACGTCTCAAACCTAAACAGAATTTTCCTTCTCCAAAAACAGGCTGTAAGAGCCATAACTAATTCACACTACCGTGAACATTCTGCACCTTTATTTCGCCGGTTAAACATCTTAGATATTTATAAATTACGTCATTCCTATAATGTTCACTCGCACACAAGCGAGATGTTAACAACAACAAGATTTATTGCATGAGCGGCAGTTTTTACAAGCACGTGGAGTATATGATAATGTATTCTAATTATGCAAATTCATCATGACAATTGCATATGGCTAAATTTTTGTTTTTTTATCATAATCGACTCCAGTTTTTTAACAATTTAAACAATTTACTGTCCTATATCAAGGTCCTAAAATTTGGAATTCTTTTCCATGATCTGTCATTTCATCTATCAGTTTTTAAAGTGAAACTAAGTGAATTTTTACTGTGCAGATAAAAAATGACATAATTCTGGCTTGTTCTGCCTTATTTTACTCACTCCGCTTCCATCTTCTGGGCAATTTTACTCACACTATTTTCTTTTTCTATTTTACTATTTTTTTGCTATTTTTTACTATTATTTTTTTGTTTGTTTTTTTTTTAGCTGTTTTGTTTTGTTTAATATATTTCCTGGGACGTCTTGTGTCCTTTTGCAAGGTTTTTATTGTAACGAGGGGGCTTCCTCGAATAAGCCCGGTGGCTTGCAAGGCCCCTCGCCATAATATCTTATTCATGTAATTTAATATTAAGTGAATTTATTAACTAGCGATGGGAAAGTCATAGGTTTCGCCGGCTGCCGAGCAGCACTCGGGTTTTTTTTAATTTTGCCCCGTCATTACAGGGAAATTCGTCATTTCATTTCCTAAGTTGACAATTATTTCGTCGCGGTGGTGTTAAAGTAAGTATGTTATATGCTATAAATTAAAACAGTTATTCCCACAACACTTAGCTTTTTGTAAAAAACTTATGATTTTTGTGCCACTCTAATATACATTTATCAGCTTAAGACACCACTTCTTATGAGTCCTAACTGCAAAACTAAAAATAACAAAATACAATTGGGCAACTACTGATTCGGAAAACAAAACAGTTGTTTCACTGCTCGTCTCACTTCTTTGATCTTCCAACAATAAAGAAATGGGTTTAAGCAAGAGTTGAAAAATGTCAAGGTCGCTGTGGCATTCAACGCAAGAGAAGTAGCCGGCGAGTGTCTCATTTCC
>BLFK01000222.1:1047130-1117130 GCA_014634185.1 Astreopora myriophthalma | reverse complement strand
TGGCCACTTGTTGTCCATTCATTCACCAGTTCTTGACCATTCATTGACCAATTGTTGACCATTCATTGACCTCTTGCTCGCTGACCATTCATTAAGCACTTGTTGACCATTCGTTGACCACCTGCTGACCATTTATTGACCACTTGTTCACCACTTGTTGACCATTCATTGACCATTCATTGACCATTCATTAACCACTCATTGACCATTCATTCACCATTCAATGACCCCTCGCTGAGCATTCATTGACCACTTGTTGATCATTCATTGACCATTCATTGATCATTCATTGAGCACTTGTTCACCATTCATTGACCACTTGTTGACCATTCATTGACCACTCAATGATTACTTTTGGACCATTCACTGACCACTTGTTCACCACCTGTTCACAATTCATTGACCACTTGTTGACCATTCATTGACCACTTGCTGACCATTCATTCACCACTTGTCGACCATTCATTGGCCACTCATTGACCACTCATTGGCCACTCATTGACCACTCATTGACCACTCATTGACCACTCATTGACCACTTGTTGACCACTTGTTGACCACGCAACGGGCATTACGTGGTGGCGTTCAAGAACCCGCACGATCGCTTGGGCGTACGGAATCTGTTGATGCAAATGTTTTCCACGCATTGGCGCGACGTGATGGCCGTCTACGAACGTGAGACGCAACGCCCTTACGGCTACCTCCTCTTGGATTTGCATCCGGCTTCCGATGATCGGTACCGCGTCTTTGCGAACGTAGTAAAGGACGAAGGGTGGATGCGGACGTTCACTCGTCGGGTGGCTTAGAGACACCATGGCCACGCGGTATCCCGTGGGCGTGGGCGTGGGCGCCGCCGTCGGGCACATGGTCAACGACGCCTGGCCACCCCCCAACCTGACGTGAATCTCGCCTACGCGTCACTCCGTCAACCCACCACGTTGGACGAATTGTTCGCGTCTGTGTCGACGCCGTCCTCTTTGACGTTGGGCACCCTGGTCGTGGCTGGGGGCATGCCGTTGCCTCGCCAGACGGCCGCCGCCATGGTGGGCGTGGGTTTTAGCTCCTCGGACATGCAAGCCGCCCGGATCGCTCGCATCAATGCTCGGTCGTCCGTGGGGCACAAACGGCCTCGAGCACGGCCCCTGCCCGCCCCCTCGCCCTCGTCCGGCAGGAGCAGTAGCAGCAGCAGCCGCATCCCGAGAAGGCGTCCCCGACGACGCGGTGGGGACGGAGGTGGCGGGGTGGCAGCGACGGCGGTGGGGGCGGTGGCGGAGGCGATGACGATGACGACCATCGTCCGGGACGGCGTTTGAACCAAGAAGAATTGTGACGGCAATTGGATCTGTTGGCCGAAGATCAACGGCAGCGGGCTCGAGGCCGGACCATCGCCGGGGTGACGCACACCAACACCATCACCACCGTCTATAAAGACGGCGGACCGCCGGTGGTGCGACGGACCTCGTCGCGCTTGTCGACTCCGAAAATGACCAAGACGCCCGTGTCGCTGTTGACGTCGACGCTGGCCGCTTTGGAAGGGTGGACGCCCGATGCCTTGCAACAGTGGGATTCCTTGTTCGCCTTCTACCACCAACAATGGTGGTGTCATCGTCGCACCTTCACGCACGTGCGAGGGGTGCATGCAGCATGGAACGGGTTGACCCTCTTGATCGTGGCGGCCGGGTTGATCGTCGGGCCCGTGTCGGACGACAGTCTGTTGGTGGCTTGCCTGGCGGCCTTGGGCACGGCGGTCAAAGGGTGGACGGATTTCAAGAAATTTGCCTTCAAAGTGGACATGGCCTGTTGGGCATACACCACCTACGCCAAGACGTTGATCGAATTGTGCACGTATTTGTGTGGCGTGCCGTCGGACCCCGTGGCCTCTTTTTTGATCAAGATGCAGACGTTGGATGACGTGGTGATGGACGTGGTGCTGCCGTTGATGGACCGGTGCTTGGCAACCTATGCGGCCCGCTTCGAGTACGTGCTGATGCACGGGGACTGTTACGTGGACGGGTGCGCCCGACTTCTGGTGCCCATCGAACGTATAAAAGCCACACCACCTGCGCCATAAAAAACGAGGACGGGGATGCCCAAAACACGACGACGCTGACGCAAGACGACGACCTGTCGCCGGCCCCGTCGTCAGACCGGGGGACTCTTCCCCTTGCTGGCATTGTTGCCAGTGGCCATCGCGGCCGGCAAAGTGGCGACCTTAGGCGGGGTGGCCGGTGCGGGCGGGTACATGGTCAAGAAAGGCCTTGAAGCGGCCACTTGCAAACGGCGTTGATCCATAAAAAGGGAGACGTGGTCCCGTGAAACTCAGATCAACGCAGTCAGTGAATTGGTGTTGAACCTGTTGAAGAAACGCACCCCCGTGGCACCGCCATTGATGACCCGGCTCCGCATAGATAAAAAGGTGTTGCACGAAGTGGGTCGACGCAAGAGTTCCTTGAAGCGTCGACGGGCTTGGTTGATGTCGCAGAAAGGTGCCGGACTATGGACGAGTCTCCGCGACACGTGCTGAAGCGTGCTACCCTTCGCGCCCTGATGCAACTCTTGCAAGAAGGCAATGCCGAGAACACCCGGTTGTGGCACGAGATGCACAAGTGGCAACGGGATTAAGCAGAGGTGCTGGAAGGGTATAATAAGGTGTTGCACAACAAGATGCAGCTGGAGAAACGCCTCTACTGCGACCTGTGCCGTCACTCGTTGGAGGTCGACGGGCAAGTGGCATTGAAAGAAGGGATCCTGGAAGAAATGCAAGCCACCGGGTTCAAACCCAAGAGACGAAGCCGCCCGAGCGCCGACGACAGACCCCTGGGTGACTTGTTGGAAGAGGTGCAACGGACCCAGGCCAGTGCGGACGAGACTATAAAACGATCCCGGGATGCCCCACAGGCCAAGACACTGGCCGAAGTCCGACGATTGCGACCTCTGCCCGGGTGGGAAGCGTGGGCCGAAGGCAAAAAGACGTGTCGGAAACTCGATGGCACCGACTACTAGAGCGCAGGCCCGACGACGACGGGCGAAAGCACCTCCCCATCCCAAGAAAAAGAGGCGACAGTGCGGGTGGGGGTTGGACGTGCAGAAATGGCTGGGCAAGACCGGCCTGGAATTTCATTGGCCGGGGTACCAGTACATGGGCCCCGGCACGCATCTCGTCAAACGTTTGAAACGCGGGAATCCGGGCATCAACCGGTTGGACAAGATCACCAAAGTGCACCACATCGATTACTCGAAAGCCAAGACGTTGCGAGACAAGCACGTGGCCGATCGCAAGATGATCCGGGCCATCACCACCCTCCCGGGGAAAAAGACGTGGACCGAAGCCATCGTCAAGAAAATCATGCAAGCCAAGACCCGTTTGAAATTGTAATTTTTTAAATGGACAATAATCGTTCGAGTTCGTCCAGGACGTCGGGGGTGACGTGCACGGACGTGGCCACGAACCCCGTGTCCCACGTCTGTAAACAAGTTTGATCGGCTTCGGCCACTCGTTCTAATAAAGTCGCTGAAGGTCTCACCCCGTCTCGGCGTCTTACTTGTGCGTTGAACCGCTCCAATTGCCGGGTCTTGTCCGGGGACTGCACCGCTTGCAGGGTGCAGTCCACGCGATCGGTGCACGTCCAGGTGGTCCGGGTTCGAGCATCAGCGTGGGCCTTGTGCTGCCGGATACGCACCAGGACTTGCTGGGTTGGATCGGCCTCCACCTCGGATTCCAATTCGGACTCGGAATCCGCCGAGTCGTCCTCCTCGGAATCCGACGACTCGGCGTACACCGGAGGGGTCCTCGGGGTCTTCCGGGGTGACGTGCGTCGACGTCGGACCGGCGTCCGGCAAGCGTCGTCCAAGGTGGCAGCCATGGCTTCCAAATCCTCCTCCTCCTCCTCCTCGACGCCGACGGGTGGGTCTCGCAGCAATGCCTGAGTGTGCAGGCTCGGCAGGGACAGCTCCCATTCCCGTAATCAAGCGGCACAGGCCGGGGTCCAAGGGGTGGTGAACCCCCCACAATGCAGGCACAGGCCGCAACCCTTGCAGTTGACGGGTGGGGTTTCGACCCGGTTCGTCGTTCGGAGGGAACGGCACCAAGCTCGGCTTCGGGCGCGTTCGGCGATCAGATAGGCGGTCCGACGTTCGGGTTGGCATCCCGGCGACGACGGTAGACCTGATATTGGGTGTGTCGGTCGGCCAGATGGGCGGCCCGGCATTCGGGGTCGGCGTCCCGACCACGGCGGAAGACCCGGTGCTGGGCTCGTGCTCGAGCCAAGTGGGCTGCATACCCTTCGGCATCCTGTCGGAGACACTGAAGGTGTGCTCGGCCCCGTACTCGCTTGCGGGCCAGGTGCGTCGCGTAACGTTCGGGGTCGGGTCGTCGACGCTGACGGCGTGCTCGGTACTGTTCGCGTTCCTTGGCCAGGTATGCTGCGTACCGTTCGGGGTCGGCTTGGAGACCACGGTCATAGGCCTGGTTGCGTTCACGTGTCCGGGCCAGGAACAAGGTGCGACGCTCGCCGGGATCAACCGAGGGTTGAGGTCGACAGGCCAACAGCTAGGCTTTCTTCCGTTCGAGTCCTCCTCCTCCTCCTCGACGCTGACGGGCGGGTCTCGCAGCAATGCCTGAGTGTGCAGGCTCGGCAGGGACCGCTCCCATTCCCGTAATCAAGTGGCACAGGCCGGGGTCCAAGGGGTGGTGAACCCCCCACAATGCAGGCACAGGCCGCAACCCTCGCCGCTGATGCGTGGGGTTTCGACCCGGTCCGTCGTTCGGAGGGAACGGCACCGAGCTCGGCTTCGGGCGCGTTCGGCGATCAGATAGGCGGTCCGATGTTCGGGGTCGGCATCCCGGCGACGACGGTAGACCTGATATTGGGTGTGTCGGTCGGCCAGATGGGCGGCCCGGCATTCAGGGTCGGCGTCCCGACGACGGTGGAAGACCCGGTGCTGGGCTCATGCTCGAGCCAAGTGGGCTGCATACCCTTCGGCATCCTGTCGGAGACACTGACGGCGTGCTCGGCCCCGTACTCGCTTGTGGGCAGGTGCGTCGCGTAACGTTCGGGGTCGGCTTGTCGATGCTGACGCCGTGCTCGGTACCGTTCGCGTTCCTTGGCCAGGTATGCTGCGTACCGTTCGGGGTCGGTTTGGAGACCACGGTGATAGGCCTGGTTGCGTTCACGTGTCCGGGCCAGGAACAAGGCGCGACGCTCGCCGGGATCGACCGAGGGTTGAGGTCGACAGGCCAACAGCTAGGCTTTCTTCCGTTCGGCCTGCGGGCAGGCTTCCAGCACCACCCGGCACAGGGTGGTGCGACTTCGATGAAGGCGGGCCCGGGGTTTCTCTTTTTCCCGGTACCGGGCCTTCTGCGCACGCACGGCCTCGGGGTGAGTGGCTTTCCAAGCTTTCACTCATGCACGTGTTTGAGCGGGATCCCGGTATGGCATGACGACTCACAATGGCATCCGCCCGTGTGGCCGGGCCTTAGCACACCGACCCTCCACCAATCCGAAGCCGTCTTTTGACCCACGTGGTCCAGAGGGATCTTCTGGGGGGATACCCCCTATCCCCCTCCAAGTGGGTTTTTTGGAGAGAGGCCCAGAGTAAGGCTGCGATTGGTCGAGGTCAACTCTATAAAGCCAGAAGCCTCGCGAGTCGGAGCCTCCAGCATGTCTGAGCCCGGACCCAGTGGACTCACTTTTGAAGAGCAACGGGCTCTCTTACGGCAGCAGCAGCGCGGGACCTTTGCGCGCAAACACACACTTGCGTCTTTTTTTTCCAGAGGACGACCCGGAAGGCGATGCGTTATGCAATGCGGCCCTGGACGCCTGGGAACAGCCACAGCAGCGTGGGGGTGGAGCCCACCCACCCCTCGAGTTTGACCTTGTGCCCGGTGAAGATCGACGCGTGCGACGTTTTGGGCTCCATCGTCGCGTCTTTCGCGCCCGACTCCGACAACAGACCCAACTAGAGGAAGGGGACAATGTGGGTGGAGCCATTGAGGGAGCCTTGACCCGTGCCATCAACCGTCAGCTGGCCTCCGATCCCGAGATCCTCGACGATGACGCCTACTTGATCATCAACTTCCTGTCGGATCGGTTCCATCGAGCCTACCAATCGGCCCGACTGACCTTAGGCGAGTGGCGGCGCGGGGATTTGCACGCGCGTGGCCTCATGCAGGATCTTGCTCGGTGTCTCAATTCCAACGAGACTTTCCGGATGAATGACACGTTCCAGCTGCAGGTCACCCTGGCGTGGGATCCCGGCCACGGAGGCAAGAGGAAAAGTTTGAGTTGGGGAAGCGTGTCGGCCAAACAGTTTCTGCGCTGAAACGCTGCATGGTGCCCGTCGACAACACGGACGAACTCTGTTGTGCCCGGGCTCTGGTCACCATGCGCACCCACACCGACGAACAAGCGGGTCGGGTGCCCGAGGACAGCTACCATTCGCTCCGTCGTGGACGTCCCTGCCAGACCCGATTGGCCCGAGCCTTGCACGCCGAGGCCCTGGTGCCCGAAGGTCCTTGGGGTTTGGGGGAATTGGACTTGTTCCAGATCGTGCTGGCCGACTAAGCACGTGGGAGCCAACGCCTTGTACTTTGACACGGACTCGGTCATTTACAAATGGTGGCCCGGTCAGCCGGAGATCGAGCTGGCGAAATGACCGACGAGTTGGAGGATCCCGACGATCACATCTGTGAGTTCGTGTCGGCAGGCCCCAAGAACTACGGGTACGAGACCCACAAGGACAAACACTGCTGCAAGTCGAAGGGGTTCACCCTCAATTTCCGCGGCAGCCAGCAACTCAGCTACAGCTGGAAACCGTGACCAAAATCAAACGGTACCAGTTGGTCTTCGACAAGCGGGCTGTCGACCCCAACACGGCCATCTCGTACCCGTACGGTTACCTGGCAACCCATGAGGCGACCCAGATGCGGTGGGCAGACCTGCAAGCACGACGCCAGGCGGTTGAGTTGGAGCGACAACGCAAGAGCGAGGCCCTGGAACGACGGCGGGCCCAGGAGCGGGCGCGGTGGCATCGGCGGAAGGCCCAGGCGGAGGAGGAAGCGGCCGCAGCTAAACGGCCGTGAACCCTGTAAATAGGTTAAGGGGACTGGGTCGGCATCTTCGGCGTTGCCTGGGACGCTCCCCTGCTCGGGTGAGCACTGTCGGCTCGACGTCGTAGACGACCACCAGTTCCCTCCGTTGTGTTTTTTTTCCTACGAGAAATGGAAGTCAAGACGACGTCTTGAGGGACGAGGGTTCACTCGGAGCCCTCCCACGTTCCCGTTTGTCAAATAAGTTTTTCGTTTTTTATTAAATATGTTTTATTCCTTCAAAAATGCGTTTGGAGTGTGACTTCCGGTGTTTCGTGACGTCATTTCCGACCTGATGCACATATTTGGACTCCGCATAACCCCCTCATTCAAAATGGTGGACAGTTAATGAGATGCAGAGCGCTCTGATTGGCTAGAGGGTGGTCACATGGGCTGTATGCGGCTCTCTGATTGGTTAGGTCCTATACAGACGCCCTCAACTACTCTTCGGCAGGGAGGAAACTGAGATCGACATTTGAACAAGCTATAAATAGTTCATGAGCTTACATTCATTCAGAGTTCATCTCCGCCAGTGCGCGTCTTTGATGTAATATTTAACGTCTTTCAGGAAACCTTTGGCCGGGAGGGAAATGAGATCGACTGTTGAATAAATTACACAATTCATTAGCGCACATTAATTCACAGTCCCTCTCCGGCAGGGCGGTGCCTGCGATATCAACTAACGTCATCTGAAACCACCTTGGCGGAAGGGGGAATGGGATTGACTGTTGAATAAAGTATAAACAATTCATGAGCGTAAATTCATTCCCAGTCCATCTCCGGCAGCGCGCGTCTTTCACGTAGTAACAAACATCGTTCCAAACCACTTTGGCCGAGAGTAGGCTCTTAAAGGTTGTGCTAGTAAAAGTAGCGTAATATAGTAGTAGCAATGTTAGTTTTTGCTCGAATCGGCTGGCATAGCTGACGTCCTTTTGTAGCCTTCCCTATGATAAGTGTTGGGACCGACATGGTTTGCCATGGCATTTCCGGTTCCCGTGCACCCTGGTCCTAGGCTCCCGTTTCCGGACTCCGTAAACTGAAAATACCGGTAAAACATAGAACAACTTCAGCGTATAATTTGGATTTGGGAATCAACGTGCCTGTTAAAACTAAAAAATGATCCGATAATTATCAAAATATGCGAATTATGCTAGAGGTCTAACATTTTTAAAATTGGGAAAAATGATGCTTGTTTTGTCAAATTACGCCGAAAATCGTGCTAGCACAATCTATAAAAGCCTAGGAAGGCCCCTCCGTGTGTACCGAAGATTTAAAGAGAAATTTTCATCAGAAGGGTCTGCTTTGAATTCCAGTTTGATGACGCAGAACTCTTTATGTACCTTACCTCTTTTACAGCAAATGCGATAAGACAAGTTACGTGCATTGTCAAATTTTGGCCTGTCAGAGATGTTATGTCCACTCCTATCCGCGCAGGTAAATAATAGGCTGGTCTGCTGATTTCTGTTTATTTCTGCAATGATTAAATTCCAAATTATGATCAAAGATGAGCACAACATAAACCATGCAAGTCACGCGACTCGTGCGTGATCGCTCTAAACCCCTGGTCGGCGGGCTAAACGTGCTAACGAAGCATGATCTATCTACCAATAATTTGCCTCCATCAAAAGAGATGATTCTTGCAAATTGGCCAGCGGCGATAACAAATAAACAATATAAAAAATATAAATAAATAAATAAGACGATCAATTTAAAGGTAATTTACAAACGTGGTAAGGGAGGGAGCATCAACCGCTTCATCAGGTCAGACGTTCCACTTTGTCATTGTTGTAGGAAGGTAGGAAAAATTGAAGTAGTCAGTATGTGCAAATGGGACTTCGTAAGTTTTCTTATTTACGTGGCGGCTAATACGCCCTAGAGGGTTTAGGTATTTTGTAGAATTAATCCCGGTTTGATCACTGTGGATTTTATAAAAGGTGGACAGCCTGTTCTTTCTCCTTCTTTCCTCAAGGGTATCCCATTGCAGTTCATGAAGCATTTCACTGACACTGGATGTGTTATGATATCGATTTAAGACATATCAGGCTGCACGTCTCTGCACCATCTCCAGGTTCTTCACATTATCTTTAGTATGTGGATCCCATGCCGCTGATCAATTACTCTAATGATAGACGAACCAAGCTTTTATAAGCCACGAATTTGAGGCTACGTGTGTTAATTCTCAGGTTCCTTGTCAGGAAGCCAAGTGATTGATTTCCCCTATGTGTGATGTTGGCAACATGGCGATTCCATCTGAGGTCTGAGGTGACAGTGACTCTCAGGTGCTTTGCTGAGTCTACTGATTCAAGGACTTTACAATGCAGGATGTAACGATAAACTATCGGGTTCTGCTTGCGAGTGACCCTTAGGACGTGGCACTTGTTGACACTGAACTCCATAAACCATTTTTCTTCCCACAGTTCTAATTTCTTTCGGTCATTTTGGAGAGTCTCAGTGTCAGTTTGTGATCCTATTGTTACGTATAATGGGGAGTCATCCGCAAACAGACGGACAGTTGAGTCCAATGTCTCTGGTAGGTCATCGATGTACAGCAAGAATAGGCACCTCTCCGAAACAGAGCCTTGACGAACTCCTGACTTGACATGTGTGTCATATGAATGCTCACGATTTATGACAACTCGTTCGATTCTATTGGTAAGAAAGGCTTGTATCCAGCGATTTGTTTTCCCTTTAATACCATAGTGGTCTCACTTTAAGGGAAGCCTTTGGTGGCCAACTTTGTCGAACGCCTTGGAAAAATCTATCACCAGTAAGCCATTTCTTCCACCCTGCATGTTGTCAGCTAAGTCATGGGCCAGCTCCACCAGTTGAGTTTCGCATGATCTACCTTCTCTGAAGCCGTGTTGTAGGTGGTGTAAGATATTGTGATCGTTTGCGTGTTTCATAACATGACTGGTCAGAACATGCTCCAGCAGCTTGCAAGCTATACAGGTTAACGAGATTGGCCTATAATTTGCAGGGTCAGATTTTTCCCCTTTTTAAAGACTGGGGTGACATTGTGGTTTTCCAGTCTTCAGGCACTTCTCCACAGACATATGATTTCTTAAATACGATAGTCAGCACTAGGGCAACCAGGTTTGCCATTTCTTTTAGGAGTCGGGGCCTAATTTGGTCTGGACGAGATGCCTTGTGGATTTTTAGGCCTTGTAGCAGTTTCAACACTCCAGATTTTGTTATTTCAATGTCAGACATGTCTGGGCAAGGTGAGCGCCACTGTAGAAGATCCGATGACACTGGTGTTTCTGTTGTGAAGATTGACTGGAATTTGTCATTCGAGAATTTGTCAAGTTTGCTATTTCCACTGGTTTTGACACATCTTTACCCTTGTTGCAATGTGACTTGATCCCAGCAGTATCTGTTCTACAATGTTTAACAAAAGTCCAGAAACGCTTCCTACCGGACTGACTATCTTCCCGCTCAATCGGTGTTATTATTGACTCGACATAGCTCCAATACGCTTTCCTCATTTCACTTTGTATAACTTTCTTCGAGGCTTTTAGTTTCTTGATTGTTTTATTTAGACCGTTTGCACCCATCTTCATCTTCATCTGCTGTTTCTTTCTGTTGGAGAACATATTCCTTTTTCTTACCAACCTTCGAATTTGTGGCGTAACCCATGGTAGATTATCTTTGGCCTTAGACCTTTTCTGGGGGATATGTTTTTTTATCCCCTTAAATTATACTTTCCTTGAAGCCAGATTTCCAGCCAGGTTTCTTTGGCTGTTTTGTTGTTTTGGTTGGTTTCTATCTCCTTAGCAACAGCAGATAGGTCCTTAGATAAACTATTTCATCGAGCCCTTTTGTACATAGCGAGCTCATGGGGTTTCTGTTTGTAGCGCGTAGGCCATAGGTCCACCTCAACAAAGGAGCAGTCATGAACCGAGATGCCTGGTATGACAGAGACATTGGTAATACTGTTAGGGTTGCTACTGATGACCAGGTCTAGAGTGTTTTGATTTCTGGTTGGCAATTCGACCAGTTAGGTCAGATTCTTATCATCCAGGATATCCCCAAACTGGTAGTGGAGTGATGGGTAGTTGCAAGGCTTAACAGTATGTTCTTTCCAATCCCATCCCGGGAGTTTGAAATCACCAGCAAGGAGGAACTGGTGGCTGTCATTTATCATCGAGAGAGATCTCTCTAGCTCTGTCAGGGCTTCTTCCTCGTTTTCATGTGGCCTGTAATAGGCTCCAACATGCATTGTTTTTCTGCCAGATATTTTTAGCTCGCACTAATTGATTTCACTGCAGTCTGTTTCAAGTTTCGGTTCTCTCGAGACTATTGAATCTTTCTTGAAAGCAATAAACACTCCCCCATGAGGATCAACTTCTCTGTCTCTCCTTTCTATCCCGTACATGTCCGCTATTAGAATTTCCCCGGTGCTGTGATTCTTCGTTAGCCAGGTCTCAGTCCCGATTATTACATCTGGCTTAGAGTCTGCCGCTAGATGTATGAGGTCTTGGTTTTTAGCATTAACGCTTTGACAATTTACACTGGTGTACGTTGAGTCATTGAGCCTCAAAAAGTTCATAACCAGAAAAGAGTTTACTCGAATGAAACTCGGCTAAAACTTACTGTGTAGTTCCCATGCTCGTTTAGGAGAAAACCGCCTTTCAATACTTATTGCCCGTCCTACAGAAAGCATGGCGCGCAATGCTGATCATGCAGAAGTATAAATACGTCCGTGATATCCTTTAAGCAAGCAGTTTAATTTATGATCCTATTTCCTTGCTGTAAAAGTAAGCTAGATTCACTCCACAGTAACGAGCAAGGAAATCAGACGATTCCCAGTTTCTTTGTAAACAAAGACTTAACAAATAGAGACTTTATAAAACTCTCAATGAAAGTTACACTTCTTCTATGAAAGGATCCCTCTACCTTTACACGAATAGGACGTTTTGGTAACGTTTACCCAAAAAATATTGTTTTTCTTACTGAATTAAAAAAATAGGAGCAACATTTAAGGAAATGCGTGTGTTTAAGAAACGTTCAAGCACTCAATAAACGCTTATTAAAAACACCACTACATATAGAACTTGCTGTTTATCTGTTCCTGAATAAAAAGCTTTAAGAAAGATAAAATCCCTTTCTGCTTAAATATCAACCTGAAATGAAGAAAAGCTAAATTTAGGATTTAAAACTTGTTTGGCCATCAAACATTCGTTGTTTGAAGGACTGTGAGAGCAAGCAAGTTTTGAAAGATGGTGGTGAGATTTGGATACTGAAGACTTATCATAACAAATCTGCTTCTGCTTTTCGTAAAAAAGTAATGGTGCAAAAGTTTTCTCAAAGGCCTGCCAAACTTCTGTTTGATGGCAAAACATGCCATGTTTGAAAGCGATTTACATCATGTTTTACATCACATGTTTACGCCTGGCTGCAATCATCAAAGTGCCGGACTTACGGGTTTTATATGTACTAGTTAACACTGGACAATTTTACATCGTTGTCAGTAGAGGACCTCTTGGCTCCAAATAATCACATACAAAGTTTAGTCAGGTTACCTTTGCATTGTCTCATTCTTTTCCATTGATCAAACCAGCTTGCACTCATGGGCTCCCTCTTTCTTCCTGTGGGAAAACTTGAGTCATCACAGGTCAGTTTGTTACATTAATTACATTAAAATACATTTATAGTTGCTCTAGTTGTGCTATTTAGATTTGTGTGAGTCAATTTGGGATCAATGTCGGGATCTAGGCACAGGCCCATATACAGAAAAAATACAGAAAATAAACAAAAACCCTCTGATGTAAATCGTCTCACCTATATAGCGACTATGTGACGTGAGGATTTAAAAACCCTGGAAGTAAGAATTTATAACCCCTAAACGTAAGGATTTATAACCCTTGGACGTAAGAATTTATAAACCCTGGAGGTAAGAATTTATAACCACTGAACGTAAGGATTTATAACCCCTGAACGTAAGGATTTGTATTCCCTGGACGCAATAATTTTTACTACCCCTGAGCGTATAGATTGACAACCCCTGGATGTAAAGATTCACAATCCCTGGACGTAACCCCTGAACGTAAGAATTTATAACCCTTGGACGTAAGAATCTATAACCCCTGAACGTAAGGATTTACAACCCCTGAACGTAAGGATTTGTAACCCCTAAATGTAAGCATTTATAACCCCTGAACGTAAGGATCTATAACCCTTGGACGTAAGGATTTATAACCCTTGGACGTAAGAATTTATAACCCCTGAACGTAAGGCTTTATAACCCTTGGACGTAAGAATTTACAACCCCTGAACGTAAGGATTTATAACCTTTGGACGTAAGAATTTATAACAACCCTTGGACGTAAAGATTCACAATCCCTGGACGTAACCCCTGAACGTAAGAATTTATAACCCTTGGACGTAAGAATTTATAACCCCTGGAAGTAAGAATTTATAATCCCTGAACGTAAGGATTTATAACCCCTTGAGGTTCAGTTTATTATTTACTGTTTTTGGACATTGAATCCGCGGACGGCAATGCTGTACTTACGTGCCAGAGCAAGTGGACGAGAAAGTTGGACGCAGTATTCAAATAAGAATATTTCTGAAACGTTGAGCTTGTAGTAGTGTATGTTCTGTCACACTTGTCTCACTTTGTAATACCTGTCTCACTTAGTAGTAATACTTGTCGCACTTTGCAATAAAATGGCTGTCGCACTTTGTAATAACCGGCTTTCCATCGCACTTTGTAGTAAAATGAGCTGTCGCACTTTGCTGCTCGAAAGCTAGGGTGTGGTTGCATGCACTCTCTACAGTCCTTAAGTATCGGGTCTTAAAGACACAGTATGGTGTACTTGAGGTCAGGGTTGTCCACCTTTCTACATCAGTGAGGTGAGTACTGGAATGCCTTATCCCAGATTCAATTGCGGTATCTAACGAACCGCACATTGAAATGCCAGCTGAATGACACAATGTCATCTGTAAGTCAAATTACCCGTGACATTCCTCAAGGATCTATTCTTGGCCAACTCCTTTTTCTTCTATACGTAAATTATTTACCAGTGACTAAAGCAGGCTACTCCTCGGTGTTTGTAGATGATAGAAATGTTACCACTTCTGGTAATACATTAGTGGAGATGAACAACGACCTTGACAGTGTAAAGGAGTGGTCTCAACCGTACATCACAATCGATGACAAAATGCTTAAACAGGTTTACTGTAGTATGGTTCTTAGCGTTGAAATCGATCAACATCTATCTTGGGACAGACACATTGAGAAAGTTGTTAAACTGAACAGTTATCCTAAGAATACGAGACATGAGGAGCAAAGTTCGGTATTTTGTCGAGACACCCTATTTTCAACATATATAGTTCTCTACTCCAGCCTCTCTTTAATTACTGTCGTGAGGTATGGGATGCCCTTGCTAAGGGGTACTCCAATAGGCCCCAGGGACTTCATAATGGGTCAGCAGGACTGATGATGAACTGAATTTGAGCAATAATACATTGAGGTCTTAACTGCCCTAGGCTGGGAAATTCTTCAAGTGAAACTCAACGGGCTAAGGCGAAAGCAAAACAAATGTATAAAGTGATCAATGGCTTAGTTAGTCCTAGCTGCCTAATCCTTTCTCTAGTAAGAAATATACAACGCATTATAAGCCAAGGGGCTCTTCCACCTCACTGCAGCTGCCGCTCGCGTGAGTTATCCGAAACTGAACATTTGAAGAAACGTTTTGCCTATAGTGGAACAAAACTGTGGAATTCGCTTGCTATAGCACTTCGTGAATCTGAAACCCTTTCACTCTTTAATCACTGACAATATTAACATGCACACTTTTTCCCGCTTTTGCGCGTTTCTTGCTTTAGAGAATGTAAAGAACACACTTAGTCAATGGTATTATGATCTATCATTAGCTAACCGAATTTAAGTACAAGTTAATATATGCAATTTTAAGTAATTTTAAGAAATTATGAGTAATTTTTAAATGGTTTTAATCATTTTACTGTAAGCACACACCTCTTCTGGAAATAGCTTTGGATATCTTATAGTTAACGCGGCAAGCATGTCTAAATGAAGTTTACCTTACCCTTTACCCTTACCCTAAACACGGCTAGGGAGGGAACTGGGACGCAGTTTCTCTGAAAAGTTTGCTGGGCTTATACTATAACCTTGTCCAAGTGCAACAGACAATCACTTCAGCGACTGTCTCGCTCAAAAAATGTTCGCTTTCTCCTTCTATCAACTACATAGAGACAGCTGAGCCAAACTTGTTCTGTGGGCTTTGATCGACCACAGGTAAGAGCGAAAGGCTTCACACAAGGCTGATGTTTTTCCAGAAGGCTGACGTGACTTGACACGTTAGTCCCAGGTTGTGTGTCTCAAGAAGGATTAATTTCAGTTTCAGTTTCCTTTTCCTGATCCAAGACAAAGAGTCGTTTGTCGAACGCACTCGTTATTTTGTAGGTTATCTATGAGGTTTTATCTGTTTTACCGAAACAGTGGACTTGAGACGAGCCAAAATCCGGTTTGTTTAGACCTCTGACGTTTTCTTTAAAGATTACAGAAAGAATCAAGCCAAGGTAGGGAGCTAAAGTTGCATGACAGTTATGGCTTGCTCAGTTTTTGTTGTTTCTTGATGTAATCGAATTGATCCGATGTAAAAGTAAGGGAGACGCTGAACTTCTGTTTGAACCTCTGTTTCAGGAAATTACTTTCATAATCAGGTCTTCTTGCTGTCCTCAGAGTGATTTTCGAGCGTAGTACTGAATTGAAACTTCTGGAAAGAGTTTATGTTCCTTTGGTAAGTGGTACATGATGTTAATTGCCATCATTCGTACTTCAAATACACATGTGATTCTCCAATTGGCTCTTAATAATGATGCATCAGTCAATTGAAATCCCGGCCCGTCGATCCCCGGGACATATGCTACGCTATGGCCGGGATTTAACGCCTATTTCACAACGCTGTACTTATCCAGAAGCAACACTGAGTCACTAGTTCACGCGTTTATTACTAGTACACTCGACTATTGCAATAGGCTACCGTATGGTTTGCCGAAACATCAATTTTCTAAGTTGCAGCGTGTTATGAATGCTAGCGCTCGCCTGGTTTATTGCGTCCCAAAGTCGTGCCATATCACGCCTCTGCTTCGCAAGTTACGCTGGCTGCCTGTTTGTTACAGTATGGAAAAGAAAATATCACTTCTTGCATTTGAAGTTTTGCACGGTATGACACCTGATTATCTGCGCCGTTTAGTATAAATATATTATGTTCTGCCTCCGTCTAAGTATATTTTATTGCGCAATCGTGACCCTGGTGTTTTATTAAGATCACCAATAGTAAGAACTAAGAAGACTTTGGGGGATAGATCATTTAGTTGTGCCGCCCCCAGACTTTGGAATCTGCTTCCATCTACGATGAGGTCCATTTCTAGTTTAAGTTTTTTTTTAAAAGTTATTTAGTAAGGCATTTAATTAGGTATTTTAGAATTGTAAACTTAAGTTCTATTTTATAATGTTATTTTAACATCTTATGTAAGGCGCAGTTGAATATTTTGTATAGAAACTGCTCGGTATAAATTATTATTGTTATATTATACTATAATGCGTTGGTCCCAGTGGGGGTTGGGGGGGGGGATGGAGGGGGCAGAAATTAAAAAAAAAATGTCTGCATGAGACGTTTGACCGGGGACACGATTTAAAAGCTTGCATCAACAGAAAACCTGCGAAACAACCAGTAAACTTGGCAGTATATAACAATCAGTTGTTCAACGCAGCCCACATTTATGTGATTTGAAATAAAACCAATCACCAGAGTTTCCATGATTGCTTGGTATGTGGCTTAGTTTATGATTAAATCGACGTTATTTTTACGAGGCGTTGGTTCACGCGCACATTCCGGGTTCAAATCCCGATTTGCCTTCAATGGTCCCGAATTCAACTCCAACCACACCTTGCAAATAGCCAACTGGTTGCCTCGTTCCAATTGGGATTCCTGACACGCTTCTCTTTATTTCAATTGTTACTTTCTATACACGGCCCCACAAGCTTGAAGCTTTAAAAGTGCACCTAACCCCAAAATATTTTTTTCGCGAAAATAAATCTTGACTCCTGTTTGAAACTCACCGAGAATTTTATCCTGTTTTCCACCAAATGTTCACTTTTTATGGGGTTCAAAACTGAGCCTCATTTGGTTCATGACCGAGTCAGAAGGGGTGTGGGTCTACTCCTGATTTGACGTCACCTACTGACTTACACGCCAGTAAGTCTGTAAACATGCGTGCAAAATAGTTTGTGAAGTCAAATCAGGAATAGACCCATGCCCCTTTTGACTTGGTCGAGCACCAAATGATGCTTAGTTTTTCGTTAGTTTTGGAAGCCTACAAAATGTCAAGATTTGGCAAAAATGGGCAAAAATAGGCACAATGCGTTTCAAACAGATGGAAAGATGTATTGTAACGAAAAAACTATTTTGGGGTAACGTGCAATTTAAATATAAAAGTGTATAAATTAAAAAAAAATTATTTACCGGTGCGCGCGATAGGATTGGATTGGAATTTCATCACTTAGGCCGGACGATCTTTGTGTCGTCATTTGAGAAAACTTGGATGCACAGAACAAGCAACTTGAAGGCAGGAATTGAACTCGAGTAACGGATTTGAATTGGGATTCCTTAGAACTTAGGCGTAAGTATAAATAGGATAATACCTGGGCTCCGAAGCTTTCTTAAAAATAATGACCAAGCGCGGTTATTGTCAGGTGCACAGTAGAGGGTCAAGAGCGGTTTTCAAATGAGTTCAGTTTCAAAAAAGCAGAACCAAAATAATTGAAGAGCCAATCACGTTCTGAAAGAAATGCACTCTCAGCCAATCACAAGCCGAAATAACTCAAAGCATGTAGAGGCAGCTGACGCCAAGCGCGGGGAGACGAGAGTTACTAAGTCGCAATTGCTTTTAGTTTTGTATCTGATTGGTTGAAAAGTTCGCGCAAGCTCGGTGATCCAATCGTAGAGCAAACCAAAACCAAAACCAAAGCAATTGCGTCATTACTTTCGTCACTCAATTGGAAACTGCTCTAACCCAGGCCTAAGTTGTTCGAAAGGTGGATAGCGCTATCCACCGGATAAATCGCTATCCAGCGGATAAATGCTAGCAAATCTGATTGAGTTATCCTGTGGATAGTCATTTGTCCAGTGGATAGCGCTATCTACCTTTCGAACAACTGGGCCCAGGATTAATGCTATCGACCTTTGAACAAATTGGCCCAGTTAATACTTAAACCAAATGAACGTTTTTTCGTTGTAATAAGCTCCTACCACCGGTGATTCGACTTAATTAATCTACAACATACCCAGGTAGCTCCTTAGAGAATGTCTACGCCAAGTTGTTCTAACGATGAAACTTCTTTCCTAACAAAGGTTGAATCAGAGATTAAGGCTAATAGCAATATATGGCCGCGGGACCAGAATACACCGAGGAGCAACTCAACTACTTTAGGATCTGCTTTGTCAGCACTGATGTCATAAGTGAGGGTCTGCGAAAAATCTTTAAACAAGAATGGGACAGCATCTACAAGGCAACATTAGCAGAATGGAAGGACGAGCCCCGAAATGGTGTGGACTTCAAAAACATGGAGTCAGCACGGAACCAAGCAAAACATAAACGTCTTTTAGGAACCATGATCAACGGCAATAGAACAGAATGGGATTGCACAATGCTTACGCGATCCTGCACTCCGATTGTATTGGGCGTGGCCTGAACGCAGTAGTCCGGTCGAACGTAGATGTTCTGAGGAATTTTCGTAATGAAGACTTTGCTCATGTGCCGCAAGGCCATCTGGCAGAGCCAGAGTTTCAAACTGCCATCGCTTAAGTTCTAGTTGCCTTTCAAGCACTTGGCCTTCCCACTCTACGCATTCAACAGACCAGAAATCAGACGAGTTTTCCCAACGGCGAGTTAACAAAGGTTTTGAAAGAAGTTTAAGACCTCAAAGACGAACTGAAGGAAAAAGACGAAGAAAAGCAACGAAAGATCCTTGAAGATCAATTACAAAGTGAAGTTTCTCCTTTTGCATTTTGCCACCCAAACCATCCCATGACGTTGCCGGACGAGATCAAGAGGTGGCAAAAATAGGCCAGCAGCTTAAGCAACTAAGGGAAGCTAATGAGAACCGCTTACCTTACCTGTACATTTCAGGAAATCCGGGAAGTGGAAAATCTCAGTTAGCAGGTCTCGTTGCAGAGAAATTATTTGAGGAACAAACAAAAATATCAGGGGTAAATGCATTTGTGATGACTCTAAATGCGCAAAGCCTTGAGTCACTATTGGAGTCATATGTTTTGCTCGACTTCTAAAGTGTTCGGAGTATGCAGTGACAAATACTCTGAATGACAAAGATCTGAAGACAGAGGAGAAGATCGCCAATTTAAAGTCGTTAATTGGTATTAAAGTGGAGCTTTACGCATCTTGGCTGCTGGTGGTTGACAACGTCATCAGCATACCTCGCATGCCTTCTCATTTGCCAGAAGCGGGAAACAGGCAATGGTGTAAAGGTCAAATACTGATTACATCTCAAGACACCACTTCTATTCCTTCAGAAAGCTCTTTTGTTATTCACATCTCAGTAAGCAAGGGCATGATGCCATCAGGTGCCTCATCCTTATTAGCCTCTCTCTCTGGTATCGTGGGCAGTGAGATGGAGTATGAAGTTGCACGGGCATTAGACTATCAACCCCTGCCTTAGCAAGCGCTGCCACCTTCATAAGGCAGGTTCGCGAAAACAAAGCATCTTCAAATTTTGATTGGAAAGACTACCTCGAGAAACTTGGTGGAGGTCAGCGTGCTAACACCGAAGACTTTCTTGCCAAGACAAATCCAATCTATCCAAACTCTATGACCGTTGCTATTTAATTAGCACTGGAAAACGTGGTGTCATCTGACAAAGTTCTGAATCACGCATTCAGTTTAATTTCTCTCTGTGCTCAGCAACTATTAAACCTTGAAATTGCGATAAAGTACATTCTGAATGCCGAGAAGGAAACCAACAAGAGCAAAGGAGATGAGCTCACTAGTGATGAAGATATCATTCGTTTGACGATTCGTAAAAGCTCGCTGCTGTTACTTGAAGAAGATAACAATGACATCTACGTTCGCGTTCACCAGGTTGTGAGAGATGTCATCCAAAGTAGAATTACAGAACTTTCTGAGCTTGGACATTTTGATGTTCTTCACGGGGCTATTACGTCATTTGATCAGTTTATAGACGACAGAACGCTAGATAAATTAGATTCTATTGCTGGAAGCCGTCACTTGGTTCCTCATTTAAAGTGCCTAATCACAAAGATTGAAAATGTATTCAACAGAGATGACTTTTCTGAAGTCATCAAAAATATTTGTTTAGACGTGAAAAATTACCCACATTATTTCATAACATATAGCGAAATTTGCTCTCATCTGCAAGGTAGCTCTGGCATTAATTCAGCACGCTGGCATATTTGGTGAAGCAGATGCCGCAGCAGCCTATTCTCGAATGGGCAGCATCCATTATGACATGGGAGAGTTTCAAGCAGCAAAGGACTATCTTCACACTGCCCTTAGCATTCGCCTTTAGGAGGATGATGGATCCGTGAATGTGGCAACATCTTACAGTAACTTGGCTGTTGTACTCCGAGGCCAAGGCGACCTGGAGCAAGCAAAGCTGTATCATGAGCGCGCTCTTGCAATTCGAGTTCAAAAGTTAGGATGTCGCAACGAGTTATGATAACTTGGCCAATGTTCTAAGTGATCAGGGTGACCTGAAGCAGGCAAAGGAGTACAACGAGCGTGCGCTTGAAATTCGTCTTCAAGAACTGGGATCTCAACATATTAATGTTGCAACCAGTTATGATCACTTGGCGGTTGTACTCCGCGGCCAAGGTAGCCTAACACAAGCTAAGGAGTATCACGAGCGCGCTCTTTGTATTCGGCTTCAAAAGCTAGGATCTCATCATGTCGGTGTTGCCAATTCTTACACTAACTTGGCAACTGTACTCCATGACCAAGGTGACCTGGAGAAATCGAAGGAGTATCATGAACGTGCTCTAGCTATAGGACAACAGAAGTTAGGATCTCACCATATCGATGTGGCAACTCGTTATCATAATTTGGCTGTTGTACTCCATGACCAGGGTGACCTTGAGCAAGCAAAAGAGTATCATGAGCGTGCTCTTGCTATTCGGATACAAAAGTTTGGATCTCAAGACGTTAGGGTCGCGACTTCCTACAGTAACTTGGCTTTTGTACTCCATGACCAAGGTGACCTGGAACAAGCCAAAAAGTATTATGACCGTTCTTTGGCCATCTATTTGAACCGCCTCGGACCTGAACATTCATATGTTACCACGGTTCAGCGAAACTTGGCTCAAATGCGTCACGCAAATGCGAAAGAGCAGAATGAGCAAGCTTCTTGGACCAAAAAGCACAACAGTGTCATTAACAGCCTGACCTGTGTAGTACAGTAAGAAAGGCTACGCGTTGAGGTATTCAATAAATAGTTACGTTTTTCTTTTACCTCGAAGGGGAGTTGGGGTAACTAGCATTATTTATCCTGAGATTATGCATTCGAGCTATGAACAGATTTTGGATAGCACCCAGCAAGTCTAGGTCCAGCAAGCGTGATGACGTCTAACAGGAACGAAGCGTCGTCTTCGCAGCGTATTATTATTATCATTGCTAAAACTTTGACCTAAACTTAATTAGAGTTTTTTTTTAAAGAAAAGCTTAACTCTCGTAACCGGAAATTCAAGAAGGTTCATTAAGCGTAAAAATCAAGACTTGCGCAAATCAATTAGCATTGCCATTATTAGTGTCACGAGGGAATTTTAGGTCCGTGCATTGACATTCCACTCCAATTTGCATGCATCTGTACAAAGCTAAGAAGAATATAAAAATAAAAATTTCAAGAACGTCCTCAGAAGAAAATGGAACTAGAAAAAATGTTTCTTGACGTTTTCCTATGTCTCCTTTCTAAGATATGGCGAGCACTGACTGTGCTTCTACAAAAATTATGCGCATTTCCTGCATGTGAGGTTATCCTGTCACAGCGCAGAAATCAAAAGAAAAGTGTGATGACAGCTAGCAAAACAAGCTTGCCCGGGTCCCCCACATGGATGCCTTAAAGATAACTGAGCAGCATCTTAATGGATTTTCAAGTTTCATTTAAATAAGGCCTTTCGTAAATCGCGCCTCCGTGCACAGAATGGACTTCGTCCGACCAAATCAACGAACATTACAATACGTATTTAACATAATCTTACCTTGACACAGATGTAAACTGCGCGACTTTTACTTTATTCCATTTCCTTGGAAAATGGATCGTGATCCAACCTGATCGCAATTTCTCCCCTCTGTCGTTTCCGTAGAGCACCCTGCGTCGCATCAGTAGGTTCTTATAGCCAGCGGTCTTTGCGAAGTCTCCGTCATGCGCAGTGCATATTTTTTAAATGCACCACTGTGATGGTATTTTGCAACCTACTCAGTATGGCGGTCCACTCGTCTTGTAAACTTGCTATGTTAGGGGATATTTATTATTTTTCCACCTATTCTTGTTTGAACTCGTTTTAGATTGCTTTGTTTGGTTTTCTTTATTTTATTTTTCTGGTCAAGGTCAAACAACAACAACAAATTCAAAATTGTTTTATCCCGTAAATCCGTTGTTTAAGTAACCTCTATCAAGTAGTCGCCGGGAGAAATAGTTCCTGCAAGGAACGGTAGCGAAAAAAAAAAAAAAAACGCCAAAAATCGAGCTTTCGATCGATCGGCTACAAATTTTGCGTGATTTCTGGCGTTACATAGCCCCACACTCGACCGTCGGGGAAACTTATAATTCGCTCGGAAAAGGTTTTGGAGGCCAATCTTAACCAGAGAAAGGTGTATACAGGGCTAAGAAAAATTTTTTTATTCTTTCTATGGAAAATAAAGCGAGAAAAGATGATGGAGACATTTAAAAGAGATTCACTTGGTGCCACGATGTTTACTATGGTATGTCCTCATACCATCCCAGAGGGCACCGTGCAGGGCATGTTCATTCCCAGTCTTTGCACGGTTCGGCAATTGACACTTCTCGAGCAGTGTTCAATTGAGTGTCGAAAGCAATGCAAATTACGCGATTGCTTTGGTTTTGCTTTGTTCAACGATTGGATCAAAAATTTGCACGAACTCTTCCGCCAATCAGATGGAAAACTAAAACCAATTGCGACATAGTTACTCAAATTTCACCCTTGGTGCCGGCTTTGTTTACTTGCTGTGTGTTGTAACTGGCCAAAGAACACACATGATAAGCACTGTAATTAATTAAATACTCAACTGAAAACTGCTCTATGTCCGTGATTGATCGCAGGTATTGCTCAATGTGTACTTCATATTTTGCAAGACGAACCTCATTATATTAGGAACAACTGCTGAGATTGTAGGAATGAGGAAACTTCGTTATGTCCCATCGTGGGATCCCATTGACGAACAGGTACCGTATTCAGATGTTCGCTGCAGCATCTAACAGTTACATTCTGCCCTTATGGAATTGCTCAATTATATGATTTTTTTTTCGTTTCTATGGAGGACGACACGACTCTGGAGATCTCTGAAAGGCCTAGTGGTCGCGCGTGTCTCAAAAAGAGTTTTGGCAGAGATACAGTTAACGGATGCCGATACCAGTTCTGAATCACCATAAAACGTGCAACTTGGAGGACCAGTCAACAGAAACCCGCAATAGTCTATCGCACAGCAAGTTTATCTCAAAGAAATGAAAAATGCGTAGAGTAACACAATTCACACTAATTGACTGCTTGATACTGGTCCTACATGTGTAAGACTTGCAAGACTTTGCTCATATTAAATCGAATCTAGGATGCATATAAAATAGCACTTAAGGACAAGGAAAGTAAGTTGTTTGTAAGGAAGCTTGCAACTTGAAGGAGATCGATACTAAAATATTTCCAGTGAACAATATATTAGTGTAGCGGATAAATGAAACGTCTTATTCTTCTCGTCCGCCAGACAGCTTGCGAGCTCCTTTAAAGATCAGATTTTGGTCTTTTCTCAAACCACTCTGCAAGTCTTGGCTCATTCAGGACTTTTTCATACAGCGCAGTAAGGCGCGGAAAACCTTTCAAAGCGTCTGGTACCACGGGCTCACCATGTCCAGGGTAACTGTTGAAAAACGCAAAGAAACAGATGTCTGCGTAGCTGAGCTGTGAATAGAAAGAAGACAGTTGGAGGATTAGCCGCCATTTTTATTCAAATGACTGTCCTTTTCAATTTTAAGACCTCGTAACTGATTTCCATCTTCAGTATTCTGTTGAACTGATCGGATTTCATTAGGGATTATCGGAACGAAATTGTTAGTCAAACCAGCTGAAGGTTTCTCGAAAACCCCTAAAACTTTTCGGGCCCGAAAAGGAATTTGTAAAACTAGGATCAGCTTATCCTAAAAAGCTGATCCGTTAAAGGGGCTATGCCACCCTATTTTGAACTTACTCTGGAACGCTATTCTCTAAACCACACGAACCCCCAAAATAATGCCGCCCAGAGTTTGTTTCTGTATTAGACTGGTACTGAACTGAGACTATTTACTGGCTTCTGTTGTTCCTGTTCTCACACCTTATTTAGTAAAATATAGCCAAAACGTGTAATGGATCGCTCTTCATTCCAAAATTAATTTCACATGTTCCTCTCATATTAGAAGGAAAATCTTAGGCATTGGTAAAAGGACTGGGATATGATTTTTGTATATTTTTAACTCGGAAAAAAAACATAAATGCCATTTATGACGGCTCCTTTAACACGTTCTCAACATAAGAAAGGGCGAACGTTAAGGTTTCATGCCTAGAAAATTCTCCCTTTTCAAGGTACATAGAGAATTATGGCACCCGAAATAGCCATAAAAACTCTCTGGGCATCCGAGAAACGCATGTACCCCAGTTGTTTTTTGAACTCTGCAAATGTAAATTGCACATTAAAGCCAAGGACGTCAAACAGACACTGACCCGTCGACACGAAAAATATTTTTCGAACAAATACTCCCTTAATTTAAAGACGTAATCGCAAATGTGGGCCTACCTTATTTCCCACACAGAAAACTTCATGCTTTTTATTTTCCTCCAGAATTTTTTCCAAGCATTGGCATGTTTTCGGAACTATTTCTGTGTAAAACGTGTCCATCTGAACTTTCTGTGAAATAAAATCAAACAAAAAATGACACAATTTTGGAACTCAGGGCCGAATTGTCCGAGGGACGATATGCTCTAATACTTGGTTATCATAATGAATAAGTTGTCGTGGTAGTATAACGGGATTCTCCCTAATTATTAAATAAAAAATATTGACAAGGTGGAAGATGAGAATGGAGGATGCTCAATGGGTGCTACTGACGTTTTCAAAGTTGTCATCTTGTCTTTCATTTCGACAATGAATGGTGCTCGAAATTGCGATTCCCTATTCAAACTTCCTGCACCCTGTTCTCATCTGGCCATGTGGCTCAGTCGAGTTGCGGAAATCCAAATGGAATGTTTTTGGTATCGAACGCGGTTCTGAAATGAAGAACTTGAAAATATAGCTTGCCCGCTTTCGAACAATTTTGTAAGCATTGCGTAGTGGGCTCAGCGGAGGAAGTAATAAAATTAGCTGATTCTGTGACAAGAAACTCCACAACGAACACATCACCTTAAATTCAGCTTAAAATTAATCAAAGTACCTGTTCTTCTGAGTTAGGATTCAATATCACTCGAATAATCTGGTCTTCTAATTGATGCACACCTTCAGAGAACATATCTGCCACTGCTTGCTGAACCTCATCGTTAGGAGCCAAGCCTGGAAGAGAAAGGAACAACGACCAAAAAAATCCAAAATTGCTTCGAGTCAAAGCACCTAGTTTTCACTTGTGTTGTAAAAGCAGTAATTACTTCCACCAATCAATGGCGCGAGAGTTTTAAGCCAATGACAATGCGTAGCAATCGCAATGGCGCAATTAGCTTCGCTAGTCATTTGAAAATCGCCCTATGAAATGAAAAAAAAAAAAATTCTGAAATCTGAAATCTGAGTTAATACATGCAAGTAGGGCAACAGTTCGAGCAACAAACACCGAGATATGTCCAGAAATGTTATTAATTAGATGCACGTAAGTGTCTCCTTGCTCTTCTTCTCAACTTCAACATCACTTGTGTCCAGAAATACGGGCAATAAACGCTAGAAAGTGCCCCCAAACTGTGCTTTTCAACTAAAAATAAACAGTTGACCTACCCTAACCTAGAAATAACCCCAACGCAGACCCTAACCTTATTGTTAGAAATAGGCACTAGATACTTAGACTTAAAGGAACACTTCGTGATGGATATCAAAATTGAGCGTGCATTCCTGGACATGGATGTAACTTTTTGTTTACTAGTAACTATAAACAATGCAAACCATGTCTTTTAGCCACAAAACGAAGAATGGACATTGACTGGGCCAGTGTGACACCATCGACTTCAAGAATAGGCAGTTGACCAAATGGATATTTTCCACCTGAAATGGAATAAGGAACATCTCTATTTACAAACACTGACGTCAAATTTCTTTTGATATTCAAATTTGTCGTCTACCAAACAGAATAACCTTTAAATCTTTGCCAATAAATCTCTGGTTGGCACACAGCAGACTTCAATGATTTTCAATGACTTTCAGTGACTTTCAATGACTGGTTTCCGATTCCGGGACCATAACCAAAGTAATTATAGAGCGAGTCACGTTGTGAAGGAAGTAAATCTTTCACAAATCGAACTAATTCACGACATGGTTTTACAAACCAATCAGAACGCAAGGCAAGTTAAGGGTCGATTTACACGGTACGACTTCTGCTTACAACTGTCGTATGCGATTTCTTCTGCGCGCGCTGCTCGTGTCACGTAAAAAACCGCGTACAACTCTCGCTATTAAGCACAGACTGTGCTTACGATTGTCGTAGAGTTTTAAAACATGTTTTAAAATCCTACGACATTTTTTGTGACGTACATGACAGTCGTAAGCGAGTTGTAGGTTTGATTTACACGAAACAATTCGTGCCGTAGGCCTGTCGTAAGCTTGTCGCATGCAGCAAAGTCGTACCGTGTAAATCGGCCCTAAGGCAGCTAGCGCCAAGCGCCTTGTTATTATATGACAGATATACAAATCATTTGTACAAATACTGTTCTTCATCATCCATTCTTACTTCTGTGTCTTTCGTATAATAACACTTTCATGTCTCACAACCGAAATACATAAATTAATAATACAATAGGAGAGATATCCGCTTACAAACATTGACGTCAAATTCTTTCTATATCAAGATAACCCGTTTCTGTAGCCTCTTGTTGGCACATTGATATCAATAGGTGCCGTCAACGAACAAAATACTCCAGGAATCGACCCCTAATCCTTCCTTCCTTCCTTCCTTCCTTCCTTAAGAATGCCTTCCCTGGAAAACATAAGTCACTTACTTCTTGCTACAAATCCGGTGTCTGACACTTGCAGACTGCAGACCGTAACGTCTAACCCTAACGTCACCCTAACTCGCAGTTATTGAAAGCTAACCGTTTTAAAATCGGTGGTTAGACTTGAATACTGTTTATCAGCGCTATTTGTCAGCGCTGCAGTCTGCGATCTGCAGTTGTCATAAAAATCTGGCATCATGGCTTCATGACTGCATGTTGATAAGTCAAGACTTCGACCGCAGCCATGTGAATAATATTGATGAGGCGAGGCAATCAAAAGAGACCTTTCCATGTGTACACGGCAGTAGAGCAATCCCTTTCATTTCCTACCACTACTACCATTTGTTGCTAAGTACGCTAACGACTCAACGCTCTAAACAATTACATTACACTTGCTTACACATGGTATGATATCTTTCAGGGCTTAATGCCTTGCGCGTGGCTTCTACTTACTCTTCTTAAGTTGAGACCATTCTCCTTCGAATCGATTTGCAAAGCTCATTCTGACGTCTTCGTAATGGACTCCAGCGTACGCAAAGACAAGCCGTGTTGGCTCAGCTCGAGCACGCAAGTCAAAGTATGTCAGCTTATAGTTGGGCGCCATTGCTCTGATGTTCGGGATCCTGTAGCCTCAGATGAATGTCGACGTCATGTCCATTGCTATTTTATGCCTGAAATTTAAACGTGTCATGGTTATTGGTTATCGATTATACAGATCATTGATTATGGGTTCTTGTTGTGTGCTTGAGCGGTCAATATCAAACGGAAATTTGTCAAACCCCTTTCCGGGGTCTTTCATACGGCTATACCTCTGAAAAGGAGAAAGTTTTACATAGTTGGTCGATAATGATGAAGACGCAAGTATCTCAGAGTTCGACCATAGTCGTTCTTAACTCGGTCACAAATGTCATTGACAACTCATGATTTTCAATGATAAGAAACAGAATCATAACCCGTGACACAACTAATGATAAGCCATATTAGCCATGATGATTTCAGCACAGTCATGATTATCTGAGTATTACTTTGTCATTAAAAGTCAAAACAAATTCACTGAGTCATGTTAGTGATGATGATTTTGGTAAAGTCGTGATTATTAGAGATTTATTAAATTGAATTTGTCAATATAACTCAACATAGGAGGATGTTGTGAAGTCGGCAAGCTGTGGTTAATGAGGCCATACATCATGACTGAATATTCTGTATGTAGCCTGGGAGGCACACTGTGGCTATTTATTAGCACTAATAGCATTATTTACAAGAACAAAGATGATAAGAACGTCTCAAACTGTGGTAAAGGCTCCGTTTAGTTCCCCTCTCAAGTTATCTCCCGCGCCTTTTGAAGCCCTAGATCTGTCACAAAAATTATTTGCTTATACCTTTTAAGATTAAGCACAAGATCAGACAAGAGTCATCCCTGGCAGAATTTAGTTCCAAAATTCTCTGCCTCAATTTTCCAAAGTGAGTAAAATTTTTAATAATTTTTAAAGGCATGGCATCCTCGTAAAGCAGGGTTTTTTTGTATCATTTGATTTCACTATTTGTAATAGGTAGTAATTTATTTAATGTCTTATAGGTTGTAATAATAGCTTGTGATTATTTTGTAATTCTCTGAAGGATTAACCTCAATGACTTTCTTCAGCAACTGATAAATTCTCCTATATGCGTGATACACTTGTGATCATAGGTTGGTTTATGTTAATCGAAAGCCATCAATGATATCTCACTGTTATAGCATAATGATATGACATACAGAAGTTTCGAGACTTTTGATCGAAGGCGTTTTCGTAACATATTTTGCCAAAATTGGGATACTCTGGACAATTCTCAAGATAAACGGTAAACTCATACATGTCTAAACCTAGTAAACTGCACCATTTGCAAGACCTGTCAGGAATGGTTGACAAAAACAATAGACAAAGAACGAGAACAAGGGAAAGTTGCCCTTAAAACAGTAGAGCTGCAGCCTACAAAGCAATGACATTAGAGATTCAAAGAGGTGCAGTCGAACGGGGCCGCCATAGGAACCTAACAAAATCATTAAATCATGCACTGCCTCAATGCCTTTGTCCAACAATATGCACCTCAAAGTCATCGTTGGCCGGTCCCCTTTCTCTAAACAAGACAAAGATATATTCTCTACGGGCATCTGTTTAGCACAATAGACTTTGTCTTCTTGTGTGTTTTGATCGCGCAATGTAGGTCTTGTAGCTTCTAATACTTCAGAGTGTTTTCTTTCAAATTGGACATATTCATGTTCGCTTGTAATCTTTTGAATAAATACGAAATAGGAGCACATCTTCTGGGAACAGTAACATGATCTACATTGGGGAAGCAAAACGAACAACCAAATACGGTCTATTAGGACCTAAACATAGTTAAATCTCCGTTGCATAGCCTCTAAAAAGGTGTGCTTTTTTAGGCGGACGATGCCGTAAAACGAGTGCCTGGAATTCACTTTATTCCATATTTTAATATTCTTTTGTTTTTTATTCAAATTGGCCCTTGTTGCCTCATTCAAGGTTACCTATATTCTTATGAATATTGAGCTTCAAAAGGAGGCCACAAAGGCTAATTTCAATCAAAACAAAATAATATTACAACCGCAATTTGGAATAAGGGGTATACTGGCTATTCACGAAGTGGTTTGTTTTGCGATAGTCACTCGGGCATACTCAGAAAAGGGCACCTTCCGATTACTAAGTTGGATGCTATCCCACTGAGCTACAGAAGACTCGCAGGAGTCAGGCCATCACTGAACTAGCTTTCGTTGACAACTGTCGAAAGGTGCCAATCTCGCAAATATTTGAAAGATGGTGAATTTTAAGCCCGCTAACTGAATCACTGACGTGAAGAATTTGTCAATGGTGACTCGGATATACTCGGAATTTTCCGAGTGCTCCAAACACGTTTGGCTTTTAGGACCTATTGGGAATAAATGTACTGTAATCTGGAATAGGAATAAACAGAATATTCATGGAAGAATACGCCATTAAGTAGGAATTAAAGGAAAAAAAAACAACAAACAAAAACAAAACACTTGGTATGGGTGAAGTTCCTTCCCTGACAAAAGAACCTACGCGAGTAAAGTGTCAAATGCAATGTGTCGTACTCGATGCAGTGTGCTGCGAGTGAAATTAAAGGGAAGGTTTACGGTTTTTCCCTTAAATGAAATGCGTACTGACAAAAATTTAATTCTCTTAAAAAACATCTCAATTGCAACGTGTACTTGTTGCTTGATCACTTGCCCCATGTTCATCTTTTCTTTTTACAACGCGCAAATATCGACAGTTTTTCACTTCTTCCATGGCTTCTGAAAGCGATTTGTTTTCAAGACGTTGCTTGTTACCAGCAACTTGATTCGATCGTTTGTAATCATCGATTAAGGTTTTCACCTTTCTAACTGTTTTGTCGGAGTCTTCAAATTTGCGAAGCAAAGCTGGACACGATGGAGTTGAAGACAAACCGAGTCCAACGTCGGGACTCTTTCCTGAAAAATCTATCAACTTGGTTTCCTCTATAACCGACTGCAAGGACGAAAGGCTTAGAGCCTTAGAAGACAAAGCATAAGCCGAGTTGCTTGCCGGAGTAGAGGAGGAAGGAGTACTGTTGAGTTTATTAAATTCTACAGAAACGGGTAAAGCTGGCCGAGTTCTTCTGTTTCTTCGTAGACGTTCCGGTGTTCTTTGATGATGTGGTAACGACTTTGAGACCCCTAAAGACTCTCTTACTGTGCACGATTTTGGTGTTGCTTGAAATGTCTTAATTTGTATATCGCCCACCGCAGTTGTCGTGTTCATTTTTCTGGCTTTGGTCAACTGCGGCAAGCTAGCTGAGTTAAGCTCCTCATTTCCATGTAGAGAAAGGAGTTTCGGCTTCGTGACAGTGGAGTATGAAGTGAAGTGTTCTCTCTCGTTCAGTTTAGCATGCGATGTTGATGAAGCTTTAAGTGGCTTGAATACCTGACCACGCCGGCTCATCTTATCAATAGATCGTGTCAGATTGGTCACCTTAAGATTTGTTGCCTCGGATCCATGCGACCAAGTTTACCCTTCATCGCTCTGCCGGTATTTCTAAACGTCTTCACCCTTTTCACCATGAGATAAATTAAACGTCCAGAAAAGCACCATCGTTCTGTCCTTCCTCAAAAGAACCAAGCTGATAACCGTCTACGGTGCTTACTTATTTCTATTATTGCAGCTGTTTGTCACACGTCAGAGATGTCAGCATCTCCAAGTTGTCAATACCACTAAGAATATCCCCAAAATCTAGTCCTCCTCACGTTGGCGTCAGTTCATTCTGCATTTTAGTTCGACTTTTGTGCCAGCTTTGTTCGACTCAATTCTGTTTTCGATTAAGCGTTATCTTTGACGATTCTACCTTTATAAATTACACTCTCGTCAGTTTTAAGTTTTCATTAAAAAGCATGTGGAAGTATCATCCTGAATACATAAAGATGGCATGTCAGCTTTCTCAACACAACGCAATCCGACTCATTATATAAAATCCAAACTTTAGGGAAAGCGTTCGAATGAGAATATCTAACTCTTCAAGTGGAAACTAATAGGGAATATTTCCCAATCACTTACGTATTTTTTTCTTTCACTGCTAGTGAATTTCCTAATCCTTTTTATCTGTGGGTGTTAATTACGCACAGTTGATATTTGCACAAGCAACTCCACAATAGAACATCCTGTATTGTACCTTTATTTACAAGGCCTGGTCATTTTTCAGGGGTGGACAGTACAAAAAAATAGTCCTCAATGCAACGTTTGATTGCGAAAGAAAGACTGTGCTGTCTGATTATTTACATTTGTTTTAATACTCGTCAGTTCAAGGCATTTGCAAGTTGTATTGTATTGTATAAATTATCATAATAATTAATAGAACGTTTGGAATGTTTGCATCAAATATGGAGGCAAACTACCTTTTAAAACGGGCAGTACTGTATTAACATCACATAATTCGAGACGTGTTGCGAAGCAAACAAAGTTAGCTCGTGCTTCTGCCTCCTATACTATACATGAAACTCTGATTTTAATGAAAGGCAGTTCAGATTATACATTATACATTATAAGCACATAAAGATATCGGTAAACCTTGCGTTCATTCAGAGCACCTAATGAATCTCTTTCAACCCTGAGGGTAGCTATGGTTATCAATCTTGTTGTACGATTTTCAACCATTTTCCCGGCAATTCACCTGTATCGTATGCTGTAAGAGATGAACTCAGCCTCGCAAATAATCGGACCAAAACAGTGCTATGCATTTTAATTTGGATTAATTCTTGATTTGCATGGTTCCTAGATTCAACACTAGAACATACGCTTCCCACCACTTTCCTGTTTCCCCTGTCAATGAAAAATCGTGTCGCCATGGCAGCCTTGCTGACCCGACGAAACTTCGAAACATAAATGGGTGAAATTTTCCTAGCATTCAATGCACTCACTGATTTGCTTCGAGTTTTCAAAACCAGAGTTTGCACGGTACTTTCCTCGACTGCAACCTGCCTCAAAAAGCTTTCTGTTGGCCTTTCCAGCTCTTCCTATTTAGCCCTGGCAGATAACTTTCTTTTGGGAACACTACCTTGACGATTTTCTGGACTTAAGATTTCTAGTGTCAAATCTCTCTGTTGCGACAGCAACAAGAGCGGGACGGCGAACATGTTCTACCGCTTGAAAATTCTGTTTCTTTACAAAAGTAAAGTTGCAATCGTTTAAATTTTGGCTACGTAACGAAGATTTGTGCCTATTTGCAGGAATTCCTTGACGGGATCCAACAGTCAGTGTTTTTCTTTTGGCAATGTTATTATGGCCCCAAGCATCTCAAAGGTAAAGAGCACCTTTAATTTCACCTGCTGTTCATGTGAAGTTGGTTAGTTCTTGTACATGTGTTTTTCGTTCATCTCTCGATAAACTCTTTATTCTGTCATTACCACTTGTCTTGCTTAAACCTAACAGAGAATCATACTCAACCGAACTTGGCGGTTTGCACCCTGCAGCCAATTCTTCAACAATCTCAGGCTCCGTCTTTGGCTGCTTCCCTTCGAACTGTCTTTCATTAGTAACCAATGAAGCAAGTGCTTCATTTTGGGGTTTTGCATCCAGAGTCTTATTTTTCTCGTCTGAGACACTTGGAAACTCTTCAAACCTCGAAGGAATATAATTTGACTATTTTTGTTGCGTGCTCTATAATTTCTTTGTCGATAGTGAAACTGTCTTTTACATGCTTACATTGCTCTTGAGCAATTGTCTCATTGAGCGTCATTGACTCCAATTTTAACCGCGAATTCAAATCTGCCGAAATATTTACCCGAGATTTCGGTTGCATTAACAGTGTCACAAGATGTCACTTACTATCTATCTGGGAACGTTGCACCCACATTTTTTCTTTCTTTCGTGTTTTCAGTTTTTCTGACACATCACTTTTCAGTGGTACTTCTGCACAGGCACAAATAAAGTAAGTCGCCATTAATGGTGTCGGGACATCAATTTGACCGGTCATTATGTTTCTCTCTTTAAGAGAAAAACTCTGCTCTTCCGACTTTCCTGACTTGAAAACTCTATCTGATCGCTTAAAAGCCGAATCGCCTTTTTCTGGTTGGGGGAGGACAATGTTCTGTGCTTATCATCGCTGCTAACAGATAGCTTTTGCAACTAGGTGTGACAAATTTTCATATTTTCCAGGTAACCAGACGGCGGGACATATTTTGATAAAACACTCCTCTGCCGCCTTGAAATATTTTCCATTTTGTGTGCCTCCATGCTCTGACTAGTGCTGGTTTGAGCTGGTAACCCATATGATAATGCTTCCTGGTTCATTGTTATTTTCCTGAGACAGTCGTTTTGTTCTTTTTGATACTGACGAAGACACTTTCTCAGTCTAGATTGCTCGCGAACATAAGCTGAGGAGGCCCTCTTGCTGCGCAGAAAATTCGTTTTTCCTTTCTCCAGTTTCTGTTTGTCAGAAGACAGCACCGCACTGCAATTGTTGCGTCGTTTGTAAACAGTGTAATTGAAGAGATTTTATCAGAAGGGCGCTAAAACAACCTCGCTAAAATATAGCCAAAATTACAATGTTCAACTATGGTTTAAAAATGAACTATCTCCCTTACAGAATAAAGCCGGCTGCGTTTTTATATCACTCAACTAAGGTACTCGAAAATAAGACAGACAGGCTGATCATTTCTACTTGAAAGTATTTAAATTGGTCTCTCATTGAATAACAATTACTTGCCATGAATAATTTGACTTCGCGCACATTTCCCTCTACGGTTCCCTTTTAAGTTGAATTTGTACTGATTTACAAGGTCGATATGGCTTAAACTTTGTTAAATCTAAGCTCTAAGCTTAACGTAAGTGAGGAAACCTTTGAAAAACTGCAAATATACACGACGTGAAACTGTTAGTGTTGAAGACCCGATTTATATAGATAATGGAAGAATATGCCAATGCAATCATCAACGTTAAAACAGCAAGCCCGATATCTTCCGATTTGCATTTTCTGTTTCACGAAGGTTCATGAAAATGGCTTGTTCCAACATTTGTTGAACCAAATGTTGCAGGTGTTTGAGCAGGTCGTCAAAAATTGTTTAAAGTGGAAAACCGTTTATACAGCTTAAACGTGTTGAGTCAAATATAAAATGCTCCAAACTTGAATGAAAATCTTGAATACAGTTCAAACCGTTTGAACAGTTAATCCAACAATCGAAAAACGTATGGTCACATCTGCCAGAACAATTATGTTGTTATTGCCCTGACTGCCACTATATTTCCACGGAAACAGCAAATCACGTGGAAAATTGATTGACAGTTGAAATTATTGTTTACTGTTAGTTTCGCATTATTTGCATGAGATTACAGTGTGACAAAATGTTCGCTTCTGTCTTTAAATTCGATTGCTTTCCTGACTTTGTTCTGGAAACCTCAAGTAACGACACTTTTTAAAATCTTCCACACTTTTTCCGTTAAGCACAGCAATGTCTTTATTGGAATGAAAAACAGTATCTTCTTTGAATTTGTTAAAAGGCTTAGACATATCCTTGCTAGATGACTTGCTCTCATGACTTTTGACAAAGCCAAACTCTTTAGGCTGCGCTCGAATGGGAAAAGCTTTTTCCACAACATCTTTCTTAGATTCATAATCAAACTGCGACGCTAGCTTCGCATTCACCATTTCCTGACGGGAATCACTATCTGTTTTAAGTTGATGAATGAGGAGCGCCGCTCCTGCCTTAGTGTGCCGTAGCTCTCTCGAGCTACTCTCGCCTCTAAAATGCGGCGATATGTGCCTTCTTCCAGAAAGGTCTTCGTAGCTCAATCGATTTGAGCCGGACATATGGATTTTCTTTCTCAGAAAGTCTGATGTTGTTTTCGTGAGTGGCTGTAACAATGTTACCGGGGCTGTTTTGCACCTTTCAAGTTTTTTGTGCACTTGTTTTTCCCTGTCAGTCGCTTCTTTGCCAAACCGTATGCCGTCATGATAATGCCGAGATAGCAACGACGAATTCCCTGTATCTTTAATGGATGCTTTTCCGCTTGATTTGACAGCAAGATCTGCGGTTGTGTCGTGTTCACCTTCAAGTGATGGAAATAACGTACTCTTCGCTGTAGCACCACTGTTACGTGATTCATCTGCCAATTCTCGAAAACTCTGGGTGCGTCTAAGTTTGGACGTTTGGCCCTGATCACAGGCTGAAGCTGTAATGGTGATTCCAATGCCAACGACATTATGGGGCAGTGCGTGTGTTCCGTACAATGGATCTGTAGCTAAGGCTCTCATGGATTCTCGGATCTCTTCGAGCTGGTTTGAAACCTCGGCAATCTCCTTGTCGTGAATCTTTTGATAGGCGTGTATTCTATGTCTCAAGATTTGTCCTTCGTGGCAGTTAAGAGCGGAGACTCGTTTTCTAGTGTGTTCCATTCCCTGTAAAGGTTTATTGCTGTCTTGTACCGACATGACCAACCTTTGCTGCTATCAGCGAGTATTTACCTCAATAACAATTTGTGACTCACTAATTCAAACAAGTCAGATGGTATCATTGGCGATCTTTCTTAAAATGTTACGCTTATTTCAATGACATTTTAAAATTCTTTGTTTTGTCTTCCTGTCAATTTCCCTCATCTTTTGAGCAAGATACTATGGCAACGCTATTTTTGTTACAAGCGAAAGTCTTGGTTTGATATGTTCCGTTTCCGTTGCCGGGTGATGTTAAGAGCTTACTACGTGTCCCGCCAAGTTCGTTACAATAAGCCACCTGCATCGTGGAAAGGTCATTTGTCATGCTCTTTTGGAACTGTTACGTACTTTGTCGTGCGCCTGAATGATAAACAGTCTTGTTCATGATCTACCGGATGTACCCTGTGATGGATTCGAAAATGTGGCAACTTACATAAACCAGTCACTTGGGAGTCACGTGTTTTCTCGGTCAGCATACATGCCAGGCAAATAGGCGAGTCTCTTACATGCACAAGAGTGTTTTGTGGAAAACATACCGCTCGTAAAGTTCATTCGACACTTCATCCAGGACCACAGCTATTCTTTATTTCACGCGTTTGCACGCGTTTGTGTAAAAAAATCGTGTATTTAATATAAATAAAATTACAAGGCCGGTCGAAGAGACGAATTACTCATTGGCTACGCTCGTTCGTAAAATATTCTTTTAGGTAGTCGACAACAAAATTCATATCTTTCCGGCAGTGGGTAATATCCAATAAGTATAAAAACAATACTCGCGACAAGTGGAATATTCCACTGGATCAAACACCATAGCAACGCTAAAAGAACCAGTATTTATACCTCGTTTTCACCAACTATTTTATTCTGAGAACATCCACAAATATACAAGAGTTTTCCTGCAATTTATTGGCGGTATAATTTATTATAGCTGGCATGACTCGTATAACGACCCTCCATTTGTATAGCAATGAAAGGTCAATACGTATTTAATATATTTTTTTTACTTTTTACAAACGATGCCGGAATAGTTGTGGTCTTTTGCAAAACCAATTTTCAGGCCATTGTAAGTAGCCGGACTCTTTGCTAGGTGCTTGTAATGTCACGTTTTATTAGGGGTTTGCCGGACGCCAACAAGCGGACCAGAAAAGTAAAAATCATGACGGATTTTGCAGTTGATATGTGGTAAAAATCAATGTTAAACGACATTCCAAGATTCAAACGATTTCTTTGAAACAATACACGACGCTGGAATTGCTGACTCAGAAAAGATTCCTGTGAGATATATTTATATACGCTGATTATACTGCCCAAGCTGTGTACTAAACATTAACCTCTAACAGTTTTGGCGAGTTACATGTTGGCTCACGGAATGCGGATTGACTTTGCACAAAGGAAGACACAGACATGCTCACTGCGAATCACTCTATGTTTACTGTGTGTACTGTACAAAATAAGGTTACCAAAAAACGCCAAAAAGCAACCTCAGAGAGTAATATGTTTGGTTATGACACTAACTGTTTACTAAGCTGGTTACGTAAATCTGTAAAGTTCTGCTCAGTCATTGCTGACTATGGTCAACCAATCGAGTGACACCTGTCACAATAGTTTACTTTTGGACATCTTTACACGAATGCTTAATTGTTTGGTGATAAAAAGGCCTCACGAACTTGTTAATCTTGGTGGTCAGCATACAAATCGGGAAATACAGTATTTCCTTGCTTGCCATCAGCAGCCTTGCCAAACTGCTCTTAGAATCAAGACACCAGGTGAGCTTATGGCACAGAACAGGAGAACTGTGTCCAAGTTCGAATTTAACAAAAGGATACGCGATCTTGTATCGCGCGATAGCAACCGGCTGAGGCAAACTTTCCAAAAGTTTGACAAAGAATATGCCAGCCGTTTGGCGGAGATTCAAAGCATGCAAGAGAAGGTTCGCCACTCCATGAGGAACTTAACAAAGGAGAAAATACAAGCGCAGCTAAGATCGGAAGCCGAACAAGATCTCATAAGAAAGGAAAGTGAAACCGGAGAAACACCACTGCTACATGAAAACCTCGCCTATCAAATGAATGACAGTAAAAACGCATCTACTCCAGAGGAAAAAAGAAAAATCCATAACAAGGCACCCCTTCCGGTTATTCCCGTCACCCGTTCGGAAAACCTTCAAGTTCCCAGAGGTGGTGAGGCCAGAAATCGGAGGCATTCTCTACCCCATCATCCTACGTTTCTTCCCGGAAGCCCAAAAGAAATACGACCAACACTTCCGAGAAGATCCATACCATCTTTGCCGCCGAAGGAGGCCTTATCAAGCGGATCCCCGACTGAAACATCCCTGTTGTCTTCCACCACGACTTCTCCAAAACAACGGACACACGGAATTAACTTACAGCAGCATAAAAATGGTTACAGATTGTCTATTCACGATCTCCCAAGTTCATTGTCACGTTCTGATAATTTGTTACACGTCGGAGTAAAGAGAAGTCCACAACTCTATCGTCGACCTTCTAAGTTACAAGACGCCAACGAAACCAAGAATGATGAAGACCACAGCGAATGTTGCACTGAGCATGTTTTTGAGTGTGAAGACGACGTAGAATCTCGAGAAGGCAACAATAGCAAGGACGATCCCATAAATCTAGAAGGAAGCGACCACTCACCGAGCCATTTTAACACTGTCATGGAAGCCGACGATGCTAAGCCAAAGTCTGTCTTGAAGAGAACACGGAGCTCGTCCCTTCCCGTTGATCCAGAAACACTGACTAAGGGTCCCAGCCTGAGGGACAGCCAGTCTGATGTCATCGGACCTGTGACGGCAACCAGTCACGCAATGAGTGGTAAATATGAATCGCTTCCTGGCGTAAAAGGGCGGAAAAATGAAGCTGCTCCGAGCCGAGTCCTTTCAATGAACTGAGCCGCTGCAGGTACTTGCGAAGTAGTGACATTGAAGCCTAATAGTTACGTGCTTGCTTAAATTAGGTATTTGGTAATCTTTACTGAGACTCAACAATTTGTTACTGACCAATCTCAAAATTAGGAGCGGTGGTCATTTATGGAACAAAAGTCGACTACCATCAGGATTCTGTAGTCAGATGAACCTCGCCTAGCGATATTTGTTTTCCTTTGTGGTTAATAGCAAACGGCTGATCTCACGAGAACTGCTCCACGCTGTTTAAGGAAAAATACTGTGATCGTTTAAGAAGGGAAAGAAGCGGAGACTGTCCACCGGCTTTCGTTCAACAATTTGTGCATAAATACCTTGATAATGTTGGCTGGCTTTTTGATAATAAACGAAATGAAATGAGCCACTCCTAGTTTTTTCATCGGTTCGTTACAACGCCCAGACTTCCTCGAGGTAAAATCCATTTCAGTCTATATTTGCACAGATAATCTTGGGCAACATTTCCTGAACACTGGCCATAAACTGGAAATATTTTCCTCATTTTTTTTCCTTTTATCAGCGGTCAGTAGGTAGCACGTGGTTTGTATCGGTTTCCCTTTGCCATTAGTAAGCTGCCTGTTTTCAGCGATAACAGTCGCGCTAGTGTATTAAACTACACTTTAAAAAATGAAGCTAAACTGTAAACCATACTGCTCAGCTACATAAATATGGCTGCCACGACGTCAGGTGCATATGGTGACGATAGTCTGATTTCTAAGCAGACAACAGACGTGTCTGCTTTACAATTTCACGGCGCGATCGGACATCATGATGGATTACATCGGTGTTGAATAATCGACAACTGCATTTTGACTTGGTCTGGACATTGGGCATGTCTGTTTGCATGAAAATGTCATATTCTACAAGATTTGCCGTAACCAAAGAATGGCATTTAGCAACTGAATCGTTTACTGAATTACCGTAACTTTAACAACAGATCAAAGACTGTTATCTCCAAGAATACCACAAACGACATTACGAATGCAACAATAAAGGTCTCAGCAGATGATGTTAAATGAAAGAGACAGTTAGGCATTGGCTTAGAAATTGACGCTAAATAATTCCTGATATTGCTCTTCGCAGAAGAGCAAGGGGACACTTCGTGACGTTTATCAAAATGGGCGTGCATGCATCCAATTACTTGCATTTCTGGACATATTTCTGGACATATCTCCTTGGCAGAGTGGTAGCATGTGGAAAGCAATTCGCGTCTACAGGTTCTTAGCTCCGTACAATACCAGTTCAAACCTACCATAAGCAACTGGATTAACTGCTAACCCAACTGATTAAATATAGCATTGTTAATTCATGTACATGTAATAGACACGTGTTGTTGTTGCTACTGTTGTTATTGTTGTTGTTATTTTTCTAAATCCATAAGCGATACCTACTTCTGTAACTGCCACAGGATTTCAACAAATGATGGTCCTCACATCCTGCACTGTCACGGCTCCTCAATGTTTCGTATCTTCCATCCGTGTTGGATTAAGAAAGGTAACTTAATTTGGCAGTTCGCTGAAAGAATGAGAACAAAGCGCAATAAATTGTCAGTCAGTGCTACAGATATTAACCAAGCAATGTTACTGATGGAATCGGTAGATATCGAGAGGTCATCCCTTGAACCCCTAAGAATAAATACTCGTAAAGTCCACCAAAAAAATACGACTATTTAAATAAAGGTGGTGCAAGCCAAGAACAACTACTTAAATTCGAAATGAGGAATATCTGTCAGGCCCAATCCGGATTTGGTCATATATGAGCTTTGAGTGCTGTATGAGTGTCTGTGGCTCCAGAATGTCCAAGAGTCACTAGACAGGTGCAACCAAGAAATTGGAGACCATTTATTTTGCTCCGATGCAGGTCTAACACTCAATGAATATGGACAGACTCATTTGCATACATTAATCCAACATAGACTCCTGCAATCGCAATGATGACCCGACCTCTCTTTGCGATGAAGCAAATTCAATGGGAGAGAGCCAACCTTTACACGCTACCTGTGTCCACATGACTCTTCCGGTTCCTCAAGTCAAATCCCCGGAGACAGGAACTGCAGCTACCGTAGCGCATATCATATCTGGGAAAGGAAGCGATATCAAAGACGAGTCGTTAGGCAATTGACACTCAGACGGCGACAGGAGGGTTATTTCAGAAACTGGCCTCACATCTTTTATTCAAAGGAATTCAGCTTACCGCCCATATAAGAAACTCATTTTTAAATACCTCTCAGCTGAACAGGATATCTGCGTTGAGTCTTTTTAAAAGAAAAGAAAGAAGGGATTCACACTGACCTTTTAATAACACTGAAATCACACGAGTTTCAGACAAGAGGCATGCTCCCATTCGTCTTCGATCGTTTGTCTGCCATTCGGAATTCCTGCAGACATACACATCCTTCGAAATTGGTTCAAAAGATGACGTCCTTTCGGCAAAGTGCCCTTATAATCCTGCAGGTTCGCTCAAAGTCATATTCCGTCGACTGGTGCGTTCATCCGGAAGTCTTAGTGTTATGCGCCTTATGATATTTGGCAAAAAAAAATAAGTTTATGTAAAGAAAATACCTTAGGGCCGGAAACGTTAACCGGAAAGAAGGTCATTGATCTCATTTCAGTCCACTGAAACGGTACAACTCTTTGCCAACTCTCGAGTAGTGCTACCGTGTAAATCATACCTACAACCTCGCGATTTTTAAAGATGTTTGATTGCTCAATGATATCCTACGACTTAAAAGAATATTTTAAAACGTCTGGGAACCGCCAGAAAAGTCAGTCTTTTAAGTCACGAGAGCAGCACAAAAAAAAAAAAAAAGACTTTCACTTAAACCATATGCTATTGAATCGTTCATTGTCAAACCATTTGGATGCCATGATGCACTGATCAATGACAACAATTCTCTGTTAAAATGCGCATCAGTTTTAAAACCCCTAAAGCAATTCAGGGGTTCAGGAAAGACGACAGTCTTCTCAAAACTAAGCATTGTCTGCGCGTTATCAGAGACACGGTATCCTGTCAGAGAAAAAGCTTGACCTCAAATCTGCCCTTCAACGTTGACATTATGAAATGCAAGGCAAATCGTCCCCACCATCTCAGTTTAACAAATTGAAAGCCAGGACTAAAAGGTAAAGACAAATTCTCGGATCGTGAGGATGTGACACCAGGGTGACACACAAAGAGGTTAGGCCACAAGATTACATGAATAACCTGGTGAAGTATATCTACATTTAAGATGGAATATAAAATAAAAGAGATGTGAAGATGAAAACACTGTAAGATAATAGCCCTAAAATCCTGATGTAGTCCCGTGGAGTCCAAACACTGAGAAATGTTCGTCACACCAATGTTTGTTTACGAAAGATCGTGTGACTCACAAGTGTCCGAGATGGATAGATCGGGTTTATTTTACATAATCTTCCCCTCGCACATTGCTATGTACTAGTCACATGGCTACCCTCAACACGTACACCCATAGGTAGGAAAAGCCGTTAACGAAACAACGCGATCCAGTCACGAGCATTAAACCATGGACTCATAGAAAATGTGACAGCCAGTTGCTAAAGCATCAAGCATAGTTCAATCTGAAAGTAGAGGATTAAGTTGCAAGCTCTTTTCTGAGACATTTATGAATTGCATACACATACGGCTTAGTTTTCATAACGAGATAGAAAATCTCGATTACGCCCACTCCAATCCCCCATCCCCTCCCCTTTACGCCAACTAAGCTCAGCATCGAATTTCGTCTCATAACACAACACTCATAAACAATTACCCGCTTATCGCGTACAAATTGGGGGGGAAATGACGCACCAAACCACTTTGTACTGATAATGCCGTTTCTACCACACTATTCCAAGAGTTGTATGGAATCAAAGAGACGAGAAACTACGCGTTTGTAACAAAGTTACACCTAGACAGCAAAAAAAAACAGAGTTGATTACCCTTGTAACAGGAGACATCTATCAGCGCGTGATTGGATGACAGTGTTTTCTTTACAGGAATAGTCCCAAAATAATACGATTGTCGGCGGAGGACATGCAAACATTTTGAGAGTCAAGTCAAAATAGGTTCAAGTTCTGGTTTATAAGCGCCATAATCCCGGCATCGTCAAGGATGGAGCCTCTCGATAACCTGCCAGATGTTTTACATGAATTTTTCAGAGCGATCGAAGAAATGAGTAACACAGTCATGGTTCCGCAACGATTGGTGGATATAGCGGAGGAAAATGAATCCCCGGCCGGAAATTGCCCATGCTCGACCTCAAAAGATTCCGCTATTGTAAAGCCAAGCAAAGAACTAAATGAGTCAGGTCTATACGGAACTTATCACATGCTACTAGACGTTAAAGAAGAATTAACCACGGGCAGGAAGACATCGGCTGAGGGTTGTCTGCGATCTCACGTAAAAGTTGTGATTGGGGGCATGAAATATTTAACATGGCTGGCAAAATCCTTGACTCAACAATACTGTGACGAGGTTTGCAACGAAGGTGGCCAGTTGCGATCAAACAGTTTTTCTTACAGCGCATTTGAAGATATGGGAAAGCGGAATGGAATCAATCCAGAGCTTCAACTCGCAGATAAAGAAGCAAGGCGGAGAAAACACTCGATATGAACAAACATTAAACGACATCAGCCAACCAAACTCTAGTCTCCTTGGGTGGACAAGATGACGAAGGACAGATGTGAGAGGTCCAGGTCTACACTAAAATGCTAGCACACTATTAAATGCCTTAAAATGAATTTGGGGGCGTAATACAACTTAACATACATATCAGGATTCCACTGACAGATCCAATCCTAGAACATACTGCGAGAGAGGGGGGGGGGAGCCAAAGTCAAACTGATGTTTACTTTAGCGTACTTAGCCACTACCATTTAGCTGTATATGTGCCAAACCCAAAAAGGAGCAAGTACACTCATTTCGAAAATGGACGAAAGTAGCATAGCGTGACAGCAGTTGCGTTACAACTGTGTTAAAAAAAGAAACTGGCACGGTTGAAAAACAAAATAAAACAGTGTCAACCCTAGAGTGAGATGCAAGCGTTTGGATTGTTTGATTTATTTTGTGGTCTTTGAACATGTGTTATTCTGTTTTAATTTACCTTTTCCCGTGGACAGATTTTACCTTTCCCCTTAATTAACCATTGTAAATATCATTCTCTATCACTGTAAATACTTTTCATGTTCGACTCTTTTAAGGGCCCAGCCCAGCATGTCCAGTTTGTTGCCACACGCATCAAATAAAGCTGTGAAAGTACTTATTTACTTGCTTGCATGTGTGCCTACTTATCATCGGTTGAATTGCATGCGTAGTAAGGATGCGCAAAGACAAAAAGCCCAAACTTTGTTTAAGTACCACGCCCGTACAAGAACCTGCGTACTGCAGCAAAAGGTATACCAGCGTGGCACAATGGCAAAAGACTATGACCGTGTATCTTCGGTGTTTTTCTAAAGCTTATTGCTGTGGCAGTTTTGTTTTCTTTGGTTCCTTTTGTTGTTGCGGTCGTTCGTCTCGTTCTTGTTGCTGTAGCGCGCCGTTGTCCTGAACACGGCACTTGCATTCAACACGGTCTTCAATCCAATAAGGTGTTCCTCAAGGATCAATTTTGGGACCCCTAAGATTTATGGAATACTCATCATCCCCTTACCAAGGTACTTTACAGTTTAAAATTCAGACCAATTTTGATGCACTTCAGTCTTGGTTTAAGTGTAATTATGTATGTATTAATGAATCTAAAACCAAAGTTCTACCGTTGAGGGATAAATCACTGTATTAGCAGCTGTTTTCTAGGCGACTGTTCCAAACCACCCCCGGAATTGGTTGAGCACATGAAGTTGCTAGGTCTAACTAATGATAGTTCCATATTATATAACCAACACGGTTAATGCTAAGTTGCTGCTCTCAGGACAGTACATACATTTATACCTGCAGCGTGAGGGATGGTTAAGATCAGTAAAGCCTTCAATTTGAATACTGTGCTCCGGTCTGAGTTGCCCTTTCACCTGGACTTTCTAATACACTGACCCTTACTAATCATTTCCTTATTAGACCTCTTATGAATATACCCAATTCTACTTTGTGACCTACTTCAGCATGTTGACCTTAAGTCACTGGAGCACAGTAGATATACACAAGCTCTTATGTTAAATATGGGTCCGAACTATATTAAAGAACTATTTAAAGTCCGTCTGAACGAACATGACCTTAGAGAATTTTACGAGCTTAACCAGCCTAACTACAATTCAAGGTGCACGCACTGCAGATCCTACCAATACATTACTTCAAGTTTATGGAACAATCTACCTGACTATGTAAGGGGGGCTTCCTCCCTCATTCTTAAAAAAAAAAAAGCTAAACGAAGTAAGTTAAGTGCTACTGTCATCTGTGCGGATGCTAACTGGTATTACTACTATTTTAGCCTACTTTTAATAAAAAAATAACAGACCATCCGACTCGATCGATAGAAAAGTTGTTTAGGACACTTATCGCGTATTGATTCACTTCTCAAATTGTCATTAAAGAAATTGTCATGCCATTAAAGAAATGCAGGTCAACACATCTGCAGTAGTTATTACCCCAGAAGGCAATACAGACTAATTCGCCATTAATACCAGAGCACTCCAAGTTGATCCGCTAGGACGTTTCCTTTTTATGACCTGTCTCGACTATGCCCTACGTAAAGTCATCTTACAGTCTGATGGCTTAAACCTTAAGCTTCGTCAAAGTGCTATAGATACCCAGAACAAGTTCTATCCGATCTTGCTTTTGCAGATGACATTCCATTCCCGCTGGCGAACTTACTCAGCGATTCACAGGTTCTGCTACATCGTGTAGAACAAGCAGCACAATCCATTGGGCTGTTTTTAAACGCCTCCAAAACTAAGTTTGGCACCTAAATCCATCTTCTGACCGGCCCCTACACGCTCTTAATGGGTCAGAGATTGGGCAAGTGACCGTTTTTCTTTACCTAGGAAGTTACACTAACACTGCCCATGACATCGACATCAGAATTTGCTACAGCAGGGGAGCCTTGTATGCTTTCTCGAAAGTCTGGCTATTTCAAATAAAAAAAGAGCCCCAAATTTGATCGTTTAACGCATCAGTGGAATCTATCCTCCTCTATGGCTCAGATTCGTGGACCTTATCAAAAAGCTTAACTAAGCGAATTGACGGAACATACACCCGGATGATGAGGAAAGTGCAAAACATCTCTTGGTTAACACGCACAACTAACAAGGCTATGCATGGTTCCTATTGCCGTCTCTCTACCGTCATACGGAGGAACAGACTTGCCTTAGCTGGCCACAGAACTCGTCATAACGTACCAGCAACTCGCGTACTATACTGGGATCTAGATGCAAAGAGAAGAGTCGGAAGATCTAGCACCACCCTCCTGAATGTTCTTAACGACGAAACAGGCTTGGAGGGTAGAAAACGTCAAACAGTCATCCTTGACCGAACGGGATCCTGGAAAAATTGTCATCATGGCACCGTCTGAAACGGGCGCAGCTGATTGCTTGATTGATTGATAGATAACATAAATTTCTAGTTATGAATGCTAGTTTACCCAATGGAAGGACTTTCATAGCCGATATCATCTGTTACCGTGCATCACTATTCATTATTTGTTATGGTCTACTTGTTTTATCCTCTTTATTTGTTATAGATTTTAGTGCATACATATTTTCAATTCCTTCATTAGTATTCAGCATATTCACGTTTAAACAAGTCTAGAACTCATCAGTGTTATGTGGATAAATGATACTACCGAATACCATTACTACCACTACTATCACTACTACCACTACTACTACAACTTCAAGTTGTAGTCTTCGTGGTGGGCCTAGTCACACAAACACTCTTCATCTCGCTGTTAATAATCATTTAATTCTATGAAACCTCTAGTTGGGCGATCAACGATCTGCTGAAGAATTACCTGCCAAGGGTAATGGAGGAGAGAGGATTCTGGAGACAAGTGGTCAATGACCTTCATCTGAGCACGCCGTGATGACGATGATTACAGATCCTCACGAGAGTATAGACGAGCTGTCTGTGCAACGCTTCGCTTATCCATCTGCCCCAGTTGTTCAAGAGTTGAATGGCACTAACCACTGGATAATTTATATATGAAATTGGTATAGACTGTTACGACGCATTTCAGGCACTAAGTAAAAGCACAGAAGCAATGTTGCTGATGCAATTGCAATTCACATATGAAAAAGACCTTTTCCTCGATGTTTACCGGTTTTTGGAAGTTGTCGGAGGAGGAGAAGCTTACAGGTCTTACAGTGAGGAAACATGGCTGACATGAATCCTGTCGTATCCAGGAGTACTCGTTAGTGTTAACCAGTATAATGAAACAACATGATCTCCTGTTTGAATTTACGATTATCGTTCATTTGTAACTTGCTCTGAATTGACTGTTATCGTTAATTTAGAACAGTCTGTCCTAGGACTTTTCGGAAAGGAGCAAATATGAAAAAGAAAAATCCCATACCCTTGGATTCGAACCCGCAGCTAGAGCTTGTAGGGACGAGTACTTACCAGTAGCCTACTGAGGAACAAGGTATCGAGTAAATCAATGATTAGATATTTATGGAATATCACTTCTCAACAGTGACAAGGCCTAAGCCCTGATTATAAAATGTTTAGTTTTCTTTTGAAGTTTGGTGACTGGCTATTTCAAATTACTGTCTAAAATTGTTTTTTAGCGAGTGACTATACTGGTTTCCAACGAGGTGTAGGATAAACGAATTAATTCTATGATGTTTAAGAACTGAGGTTTGCGCAGCTAACGGCTTAGTGGTCCAGTGGTTAGGGGAAGGATCTGTTAGTAGACAGTCGCAGGTTCGAGTTCTGTGTCCGGGGTTGTCTTCAAAAAGAAATACTGTTCATTTCCCAGAATGCCCTTCAGACTTTCAGTGTTCTAAAATAACGATAATCGTAAATTCAGAGTACATTAAGAATTAACGGTAATCGTAAGTCAGAGAAGAAAATGGGTTGAATGAGAACAAATACGCATTTGAAAAATGCTAAAGCAGATCTCGCAAACCATAGCAACCTTGCCACGTTCAACAGACATCAACGCGATTTGAAATTGTATAGAACGTGCTGCAAAGTGAAACAGACCCGCAATGGCTGATGGCAATTCCTCTCCTGCTGTCAGATACCTCATCTGAACTTAATGAAGGCTTAGTACAACGTGCTATATATATATTAACTGCTTTGTTAATCTATGTTTTTAGGGTTTTCTTTTGTCTTTCTTCCCGGAAGCACTTAAAGGGATGTTTGCATGAGAACCTAGATAAACCATCTAGCTCACCAGGAGTTCTTGTAGCTCAGTGATAAGAGCATTCGACCGGTGTTACGGAGCTTTTAGGTTGGATTCCTCCCTGGGACTCTGATTTCTTTTTCAGCTGTCCCTTTGCCAGTTGCCAAGCAACTATGATGTTAAAGGGACGTCATATTTGACAGGCCCCACTTGTTCGAAGGGTGGACAGTGCTATCCACTGGGTAAATCACTATCCATGCACTCGATAACTCAATTGGTTTTGCTAGTGCTTATTCGCTGGATAGCAATTTATCCGGTGGATACCGTTACCCACCTTTCGAACAATCGAGGCCAGATTTACAAAAAAAAATCCGTGTATAGAATTAATCAAGACTGAACCAGGAGAATCTAATTACAAATCTAACCAAACGATTTCTTTCAGTCCTGCCAGTTCATGTCCAGCATGATGCACAAAAGATTGTGCACTGGACAGACTCGAAAACTACAGTTGTCCCTAGTGGTGGTAACAAGACCAATGAGACCAATGAGAGCAATAATCCAAGAAGACCAACGGACTGGCACACATCACACAAGTGATGGCTGGGCGGAAAAGAAAGAATCCAACATTCGACTTGCGAGGAAAATTTTACAAAAGCGACATAAAGTGACTTACCATGGACAAGAATGAGAGGTGGGATTAAGATTATGACGAACTTTAGGCAATTAAGGTAAGATTATCCATTGCCATTATTTATTTATACATTAGGTTCGGCACCTAGGAACGCTGTATGAATCGGCCGCCGTTCTAGTGTCGAATAATGTGATAGGCCTTGTGGAGATAAGCGATTTGCCAGTCGAAACGAATTAGAACTGTTCTACCCAACTGACTCAGACGCCGCTCTTTTGCAGGACTTAATTCATCAATTAGGTTCGGGAAATGAGTGGAGCAACCTATAAACCGGGCTTGAATGTAAATGTGTACAAAGCCGTGAGCAAAAGATAAATGATGCCACTTTTTAGAAAGGAAAACACCTTGCAGCAAGTTTACTTAGTTTTAAACAGCGCCGCGGCACGGCTAGACGAAGTGCGACTGGACTTCTACGAAAGACCAGAAGGACTAGAGAAATGAACTCAAGCCTTGAAAACCGGCCGACAGTTCCCCCACAGCGCGAAGCTTACTCTCCTTTAAAGGGAAAGTCGATCAGTAGTATCCTTACCACCAAGCATCTCTCGTTCTCATCGTAATCGTCAATATCCTCGCATTTCCTCCCACCATTGTCCTAAAGGCATTAGTAACAATTGCTGTGAAAGTTAAGTCGCGACTAAGAGCCCAAAAGTCGAACATTGCACTTAACTGCACTGGCATCCACTGACTTCGTAGTAGGACTGACAATTCAGCCAGTTTTCATCGTGTAACAACCTTACTTGGTGAAAAGTCTTTATGGGTGTGTTTATTACAAGTCGTCAGCAAAGCTGGGATGGGCTGTCTGTGCAATGCTTCCCTGATCCATCTGGCCATATTAAGCGGTGAACGCTTTCTCGCCATGAAGCACCCTTTTGCACATCGTACTCTCCTCACCAACTCCCGCTTACTGTCTAATTCTGCATTGGCGTGGCTTCTGCCTGTGCTTCTTCATATTCCTCTTCCCCTTCACAAAACTGCGTTTCTGGCTGTTCATAATTCCGTTATCAGTCTAACAATTGTGTTCATAATTTTCTGCCACGTTACAGTTTACCGTGAGACGCGCCGACACGGAAGACAAATTGCATCTCAACAAGTTACCAAAGAGGCAAGAGATCTGGCAAAATTTGCAACAGAGAAAAAGGTGCTTAAAGTGACGTTTATCATACTTACTATGCTGATGCTGTTATTTTCTTATGTAATTTGGAGCATTGTTTTCTTGAATTATGGCAGAAAGATTTTCAAGAAAATGCTGGTCTTAGTTGGCCAGTTAGCTGCATCAGTAGTTTTATTGAACTCGTTAATTAATTCAATTATTTACTCCATCAGAATAAAACAGTTTCGCGTCGCCTTCAAGGAAACTATTTGCAGAAATGTGAAAATTGTGGGAGCGGAATAAATTCAATAAAAGTGAGTGCCAAATGCCACAACTAGAACGGGAACGAAATCAACGGAAAAGGAAGGAAACAAATCATAGCAACCCTGGCACAGCACAACGTTCTACCGCTGTATTTGAGTTGTAAATTTGTTGTCTGAATACAGAACTTTAAGTTTGACTTGAATTGAAGAAGACAAGCGTTGCCTAAAATTCATTTACTTTCACCATTAACAATGGCAAAACCAACAAACGGGGACAGATGATCTCGACCAAGGTGTGGATTCTGATCACAACACCCTGAAAACAGTTTTGGGCAAACACGCCTCTCTAAAGACTCCGACCATCGTTTCACGTCCGCGGGTTCCCTTGTATACCAATGAAATTAGAAAAGCAAAGATAAAGCGCCGGAAAGCGGAAAAAAGATGCATGGAGACGGTCAAAGCTTAAATCTGACTTCACTGTGTTCAAAGCCAAACACGTTGTTAATAACCTCATGAACGAAGCTCGGCGTGAATTCTATACTAACTCCATCGAGAGAAATATCTGTGATCAGCGAAAGCTATTTCGTGCCAGTAAGTGTCTCCTAAATCAGTCATATGATGACGGTCTGCGTTTAAACTTGCATGCTCCCACTTCTGCAAATGACCCAGGCAGGTAGTTTGTGACGAAAATTAAAACCATCGAGAGAAAGTACTGAAAGTGCTGACGCCGCACCGCAAGGGTCTTGCCTTCGGCCACTGCTATTCAGTAGCTACTCACACTAGCCATCATTTGCCACCATTTGCCACCGGTCCACTGCTACGTGGACGATGCCCAGCGGTACGTTTCCTTTTGCCCTGCAGGCGAGATGGGTCAGTTGGATGCTATGGAAGATATTGAGCGTTGTGTTCAGGTGATCAGGAACTGGATGAGCGAGAATAGACTATTAATGAATGAGACAAAGACTGATATTATCAGATTTTACTCGGCACTAGTAGATCATGTTAAAGTAGGCAATGTAAGTATAGCTCCACACTCTCCAGTCAAAAAATTACCGGTAGATGTCACCTACGTTCAAACAGTATCTTGTCCTTAATTATAGCTTTCGTAGATCTCTAGCTGCGCATGGGGATTGTTCTTTTCACGTGGCTGCCCCTACCTTACGGAATGATCTGCCTGTTCCTATCAGGAACGAAAAATCTGTAAATAGTTTTAAGAAAGCCCTTAAGACCTATTTATTTATTTATGAAAGATTATCGAGCTCCTTTAATCTCAGAATGCTAGTTTTAAATAGAATACTAAGTTTTAATGACATAGTAAAAATGTTCTTAGATATCAAGTTTTATTAATTATATATTAGCTTTAATTTAATTATGTTAGCTTCTTTAATTTAATTATGTTAGGTTCAATACCGTAATGCGCAATTGAAAAATTTTCATTGATAAGTAAGCAACAGAAATTCAATAAATTACTATAAAATATTACTATTACTATTACTATTACTATTACTATTGCTATTACTGTTACTGTCACTATTAGTAGAAACAAGCATCGACAAAGCAACTTGACGACGTTTATTTAGAGTACATGGAATGTGATGGATTTTGTCAGTAATGATGTCAGATTTAACGTTCGTGTATACTTCCATGACCTGCCGGAGCAGCAAATTGAGAACCGACGAAACCAAATAACGAGAACGTGAGAAATAAGAACAACTCTTACAATGATATCGTGTAACAGCCAAGTAACAAAAATGCCTTCTGGTGCTCCTTTCTCAGAAGTCCCTAAACTTTTCGGGCGCCGTATTTCTGGAACAGCAATTCCCTCCATGTCTTCAAAACGAAGTTCTAAGCCAAGAAACGTTTCTATTGGTTTGGTCCTTCCTATCTTGAAAGTGTGTTAACAAATCCGATTTTCAGAATAAGCGGATCGCAGTTTTACAGATTGCCTTTCGAGCCCGTGAACTTCTCGGGACCTTGGCGCGAGAAACGGGCCCCCGATAACATTGAAATTTCTGTCCTGAAATTGAACTGGTAAGGGTAGAAGTGCACTATAGACGACAGATCATGGCTTCTTCGAACGCTCTGCGATAGTTTGTACTTTGAAAAGCATAAATGAAAGGATTCAAAATTGAAGACAGAAGAACAAGGATAAGCGAGAATACCTGGACTTCATTAGGAACTGCCCCACGTATTTCAAGCACTCTGATAACTGAAAACGGTATAAATGAGAAAGTAAATACTGAAGTCACAACAATTGACAGCTTTATAACCTTTTTCTTCTCTCTTGCGTTCACTTCCAATGGAACATTCATAGGGACAATTTGAAATCCAAAATACAAGGTGCGAATGATGCAAAAATAACAGTAGAGAATAATCAGCAGAGGGACAGCAATACCGATAACTATAGCACAAGTCCAGAAATATAATCGCGTAGTTGTACTCCATGTTCGTATGCATTGATGATTTGAATTGTAGTCGTCGAAGTAAACCATAGGAGCCGCTGCTGCAAGCGATACTATCCAAACACCAGCACAGAAATATTGTGCAGTACGCTTGCTGAACTTGAATCCAGGGCTCAGAGGTTTGACAATTCCGTTGTAACGCTCCAGAGCGATGACAGTAAGAGTCAGAATGGAACAAAATGAAGCAGATGGATAGAACGAATTAACTCTGCATAGAACACGCCCCAATGCCATCGCTGGCATGGGGAAAGTTCTGGTCGCCGCCACCGTGTATCCCAAAATACATGCCAACAGATCCGACCCGGCTAAGTTTGCGAGTAATAAGTTCGTCTTGGTATGAAGAATTCGCTTTTTCTGTACAACTATAATGACGAGTACATTACCAACGATGCCAATCGGTAGCACAATGGCTGTGATGACCATAAACGTTACAAAATTGAAAGCAGGAACTTCTCGTACACCAGCGGATGAATTTGTAGCATTTTGGTTTACAAAAGAAATGTTCATTTTCGTGGATTTTGATCCAAGAGGAAAGCAACGCGTTACCGCCAGCGGTGAACCGAAGAATTATAAACTTAGTACAACGTCCAATACTGATTGCCGGCTCTGTCCTCTATACTGCTAAATCATCACACAGGGAGTCCATTACGTTTGGACCTTCATAAGAATATCCTTAAATACAAATCTGGACGATCTCTTGAATTTCAAGAGATAAATATAGTGAATAAATATATACATAAAGTGAATGCCGTCTTGAGGAGGGGGTGTACCGCTCTGAAGACTGTTTTGGATAGTCCAGTTTTTTGCCCACTAATATCGCTCGGTTAAGTATTGAATATCGTGTATACGCAGCAACAATCTCTCGTAATTGATATCGGTTTCTTTCGATTCAAAGACTAGTTTCCATGATCACTGATTTCTAACTTGAATTTAAAATAAAACCTTGAGTTATCTGTCACACTTCTGAGTGATAGAAATCTGGCAGACTTGGATTATCTCGTTTTCTTTCCAAACTGATTGCTATCTTAAGAGTCTATTGAAATAGGTTTCATCTTCAACCACATTTTAATTGTCCCTTAATGAAAACCCCAATAATTTTCAAATCATTTAGACAACATAATTTGTCATCATTCAAACAAATCATTCACACTAAAAATGTTTCAGTGTTTAAAAGTTTTAAATAAAATAATTTAGTTACCCTGGGAGTTGATAATAACAATAACACTTTCAACAACAAGATCACACGAACGACCATAACGGGCACTAAAGCAATATCGACTCCTCGCAAAAGTCACGGATATGCAATAGAAGGAAAGCGATATTGAGCGTTCAAAACCATTGATGTTATTTTTGGTATGGGTGTATAATGGGAACATAGGACTAACAATGGCTTGATATATGTATATATATATATATATATATATTCACGCACACCGTACCTATTGGTTGAAATATTGAGGTTAACGCATTCTTCTATGCAAGAAAGGCTGAGCTCGCATGATTCACGTGCGATGAATCTGTTTTCTCGTTAAATAATAATGGCTGACGGGCATGCAATGTTTTATTTAACTGAAAGATTTTGAACGAAGATTTAGAATGGCTTACGTGAAATAGTTTAGAATTGATCGGCCAGAGACACGGGCAAACTCGAAGAAAGTCCGAGTGATCCCAACAGGAGTCGAAGTTCGGATGCTCTGCCACTGAGCTACAACAGGCATAGGGGCGCTAGGCCAAACCATCTAGGATTGAAAACATTTGAGAGATACAGAACTGAAAGAAATGATTGTGAAGTATGGTTTAGAAATGAATTGAAGAAATGATGCTCACACTTTCTGGACAATTGAACCAATTGTCTCATATATGCACTTGAAAAAGATACAGGATTGAAGCAATTGTCTCATATATGTGCATTTGAAAAAGATACAGGACTGTTCTGAAGACAGTTGAACTGAAAAACATATCAGAAAATCTGCTTCAACCCATCAATTGGTTATTCAAAACTGCATCTTGGAATCAACATTTTTTGCAGAAGCTATGAAAATAGGGTTGTTCTAATTAAAGGAACGTTTCTTTAATATTCGTGTTGGACGACAAGACATGCGTGAGAGTTGCGCAACGTTGGCCAGTCAGCTAGGGTCTTATCCCTACATCAAAAGTACATAAATTTACTTGACGCCATATTGATATTTCGCCCATAGCATCATTGGACTCGGGAAAAATAGTCATTACAAATACGACATTGCGCGCTCGTCAACTACTATTATTTACTAAGAAAACAGATTCATCGCACGTGAATCATACGAGCTCAGCCTTTGCTGTATAATAGAATACTTTGACATTAACCACAATATTTCAACCATACATATAGCAAGCCAGCACTGGAGTTTTTTCCACTAAGGGCAAACGAGGAAGGGCGTAAATACCTATATGAAACGTTCGTAGAATTGTGTGAATTGCCTCTTCCTCATAGTACAGCATATGGTCATGGACCATTTTCAAGTCACAGAAGTGAGCCTCTCTTATTAGACCGGTTAAAACAGAGATGTTTTAACCGAGACACCAAAACTCCCTTGGACGCCCCTTTTTTTCTGAGTGTTTTTGCAGCTCTAGGTCAACAGCCGTAAATAGTGCATTCCAGAGATTGGTTTAACTCACGCTACCGAAGTTAACATTCAGTAAACCATCCGCCGTTGTGTCACTTATGCAGCGCGGTTCGTTTGCGACGGCATACGACATTTGAAACATCAATAAAAAGAACAAAGAATGTCACAGATGGAAGAAACGAGCCCGGAGAACGAGGGAGACGAAACAAATATAAATATAACAAAACGGCATGACTCAGACCAGATGATTTGTGTAACAAAGCCGTTTTGTGTATTCTTCGACAGGTTTGACTGTAATTGGTTTGCTTTTTATCTTGGATAACCTTCTGTAGTTTGTTCAGTATAAGAAGCTGGTGCGTTTTCACTGCCGCGGAGACGAAAAAGAAAGCTTTTAAATTGTATATTACTATTTATGTTAAAAAATTTAAAAGAAATCCGCACGGAAAGTGCCAGAAAATAAGATCTCTATTCATCCGTTTCCTTTGCTAGAAGAATAGTTATGTCATATACATGGTGCTGTTTGATGGCCGCCTGAGGGTCTTAATCTACTTCCGAGAACAATTTTCATCGAGAAAAAATTAGAAAAAAAAAGCCAAATTCATTTGGTATTATTTTGCTCAGGTTTCGATTACTGTCAGAAATCTCATCTTCTGCGTTGGCCACTCACAGAAAGCACTCTACAAAAGATGCCTTCTTTTCCTGAGCTTTACATGCAAATTCTACTTTCAAGTTGCTGTACATTAATGAGCTTTGATCTGAGTTGTGCGTTCACATAAATTGCTTATGATTTACGCTCTTCCCTCCACCTGTCTGCATAGCGACAACACTGTTGTTGGGAGAAAAACATTTTTGATCGCCAAACTTTCAGGTGCAAAATATCACACACATTGACAACAACCTTTATCCTCTCCACCTTTTTTTGCAGTGTTGAGAGATCCCTAGTTTATTCTCTTTGCCTGTCTTGATAACATGAATTTGATTTGAGGAAAATAGTTGTTATATTTGAGAGTAAAACACAAACAGTACCCCCTGCTTGCTAGTGTCTTGACTCTATTCATGTCTTTCACAACACTGATGTTAAGAGAAATTACACGCCTGGCGTTTAAGGATGAAACGCAAAATAGAACACGCCTCCATGATATAATATGCGGGAATAAAAGATTAAAATCTAAGACAGATGTCAAGCTACCTATCACAAAGAACGCTTGGTTTCAATATGCAAATGGTTTGTTTCTCACAGTCGGGATTATAACATCACTGTACAAAAGAGGAAGTTCCTTACATAAACATCTTTCAAATCGTGAGGGCAAACAGAAAGGCTAATTTTTCACAACTCTACCCAGAGTGTCTTTCAAATAACCCCAAATACTTGATGAAGACAAGGAAGGATGGATTCTGGACACAGACAACTTGTAAAGCGACATTCGTTTCCGTACATGAAAGTGTACACATGGAATATGCTAAAATCCGGATCACAGACTCAAGTGGAAATTTCCCTCGAACAAGAGGAATCGGCTCCCGTTATCACCTCCGACGGAACAAGCGCCGAGCGTGAGGCGCGCTTAGAAGAAGCCATATTATGGATCAGAAAAGAATTGGTTAGTACTAGATAACTAAAATTTTAACTTAATGCAACTGTTCCGTGGCCTAATCACCCAAGTAAAAATAAATTTAGTATCTTTAAAGTTCAGGTACATAAACGTTTGAAACAGCGTGATACCTAGGTTATTTCACGCGAGCACAGGTTCATACGGATCCTGTGCATCGAATCGTTTCTCTCAAGGGCTTGTTTAAATAAAAAGCGACCCTGAGTACCATGACTCAACAGTGCATATCGCCGCATGAATGGACTGACATGTACAACTATTTTCCGTATCTGGCGATACAACCTAACGTGAGACTATTTTGGATTTTAATATTTTCTTCCTTTTCTGGAGGAGAATTTACTTTACACAAAAGGAATGTACGATTAATTCAAAATCAACAACGCGAGACGAAATATCTGATCAAGAAAAATATCAAAACAAACAGTGAAAACTGAGGTTAGTGGATCACTTTTGAATTGAGCAATCGAAGTCAAGTAACCCGAGAAGAGCAATGGCGAAAAACACTAAACATTCAAGAGTCTAAGAGTCTCCAATTCCCTTAAAATTGGAACTGGCCTGAATTAGCAACCGGACTATTCAATGTTAAGACACGTGCTTATGCAAATTAAGCGAGCGATTTGCTTGTAATCCTTTTTAGCAAATAAAGTATTGTTAATTGGGCTTAGTCATGACGGAAATTACGCCGGCACGTGCCTCTGTGACGCAAGCGACATTTCATAACGGAAGGCCAGGAGGTATTGTTGACATGATGTTGGCTAGATTTGCTACATTTGCCGCATAAAGTCACGGATCATAAAGTAAAGCTTACATATCGAGTGAAAACAAAAGCCACTAATAATCAAAACGATGGGGTGTTTGCGTATGCTGCTTGCACTTAAGGCTGGTTTTCACTAGCGCACAAGGATAAGCATAAACACAAGCACTCGCATAAGAAAGTACAAAAAAACACCCACGACATAAGCATAAGAATAAGAACAAGAAGAACGAGCATAGTTCCCTCTTCTTATACTTATACAGAAAACGTTTTGAGAAAAGCAATAAACGACAGTTCGCTCGTTAAAATTCGATCATAACAGCTTTTACACTTACTGTACTTTTTACTTTTTTGGTAAGCAAATGCTTTCAAAAAACCAACAAGCGAATTTTGCATAAATGAGAAAAAAGCGTCCTTCAGCCCTTGTTTTAACTTAGACGCGTTACCATGGCAACAGCCCGCTGAGCCCCCAGACAGTCGGAAATATAAACCTTTGTGGTAGTGCTTGTTTGTGACAACGTTTGAGCTTTCACGCAAAACAGTTTAAATATTGCAGTAGTACGTAAAAACTGTGTTCAGCCCCCTTAAGTGGAGGAAAGCTCGTATCTCGAATTTTGTTAATACGGTGCCTGTGTACGTCCTTACGCTCATGTTGTGGTGCTCTCACATGCTTATTAATTTCTCAGTTATGTTTATGTCTGTGCTTGTGCTTATGCGCCAAGAAAAACCAGCCTTTATGTTTGCGTCGTAAGAGTAAACCACCTCTTAGCCTTGTCTAAGAATCAATCCAATTTCTATCCACTATCGATTTCTTCCTTAAGAAAATGCGCTCTACGTTTATCGCACCCAATAATGTCAAAAACGAAAAAAAAAGAGCCATGTTCTGGTTTAATTGCCAATGCTTCACTGACTTTCGTTTACTTTTGTTTCCTAGTTTGCCTGTTTTTATTTCAACGCCTAATTGGGAGGATAGGTTAAGCAGAAGTGAGCCTAAAAAGTTCTGTTATTTTACAGCTATTCTCAAGCTCTCTTCAATATTGAGTAGTAAACTGAAAACGAAAATCGATCTATTTAAACACCTAGCAACGGATTCCAAGCAGAGTGAAACGAAACCTGATATTAATCCTTTTCAGAGACGTCCCTGTTGCTAAAAGCGCGTACAACAAAATTAAATGCGCTCCAGATTAAGGAAATAACGCATTAAAAAAGAAACTGCTCTGTGTCTACAGACAGATATGCGGCATCAAGACAAGTACCTCACAAGGCAGTTTATTCAGCTGAGAGCTACGATCCAGCGCATGAAGGATGACAACAGCTTACTAGATGGACTCGAACCTACAGATCACGTCAAAGAACCTTCTTTCAGACACTCTATACCAGGGCCGAATTTTCGACCTACATTTGGAAGGAGCATTTCTCACATGTAGTTGTATCCACGATTTTAAGGGCTGAAATGATCTAACTGACTTCCAATCTTGGACAAAATTGAAAGCAATCCACTTTACACAGTTAAAACTAATAAATTGACAATTCACCATTTGTTTCGTTGAGAAATTATGTTCTTAACTACTTGATTAATGTATAATCAGTTCACTAATGGGACACCTCATCATGACGACATAATACTAATGTACAACCATTTTTCGGTGGTTGTTAACCTGAGCGAGTCACTGGGTAAATATGAATCGTTTCTTGTTCACTCTATTTTCTGTACGTTTCATGATCGTGTAATTTTCTTATTAGGATTCGAACCGCATAACTTCCATTGATGTAACATCCCTTACATGCACCGGAATGAAAGATTTGATAACAGTGAAACGATCGCGACCCACAAAACACTATTCTTTCTTTCACCAATGTTGTTCCACTATTAAAAAAAAAGAAAGAAAAAGGCTGAAGAAAACTACTGCTACGGCTACTACAACGACTGCTACCACTGCAACTGCAACTTCTAGTAGTGCTAGTGGTAGTGGTAATGGTAGTGGTAGTAGTAGTAGTAGTAGTAGTGGTAGTGGTAGTGGTAGTGGTACTACTACTACTACTACTACTACTACTACTACTACTACTACTACTACTACTACTACTACTACTACTACTGCTGCTGCTGCTGCTGCTGCTGCTGCTGCTGCTGCTACTACTACTACTACTATTACTAGCAACAGAAAGGAGCAGCAACAGAAGGAGCAGCATGAAAAGGAGTAGCAGCATTAGCAGTAGCAACAGCAGCAGCGTTGCTACTGCTGATGCTGCTACTGCTTTTCATGCTGTTCTTTCTGTTGCTACCGCTATCGCTACTGCTACTGCTACTACTACTGCTGTTGATGCTGCTGCTAATGCTACTGCTACTACTGCAAGTGAGCCTCCTCGCACAAAAAATCCAAACTCTGAAAAACTCTCCAAAGAGGGAGATAGAAACACACGTGCGCAGCTTATGAATTTTTTTCCAATAACCTTTTCCCATAAAACAGTAAGTAATAGATAAAATATTCGCGTCCGACCTTTATGGCCATGTAAAATGGCGAGCCTGCGGCTCGCCGTTTTAAATGCCTATAAAGGTCGGACGCGAATATTTTTTCTTACTTGTGAAATGAAACCGTGACAATAGGTTGTGTTTGTCATGTTAATCACGCGGGCGTGGAGTAGTCCCTTAGGAGTTTGGAAATATGCAGCATTGAATTTAGCAATTCATTTCATTTAGCGGTTGTAGTAGAAACATCGCTAGTCGGTTTCGTTCTCCAAATAGTGAAGAAGAAGAGGCCACTCTAGTGTCGGAAGCCACTCCGAAAGCAACACAATACAACACTAAATGTGGTAGAAAAGTCTTCGAGGAATGGCAGCAGCGACGGCAAAATACATGTGCAATGTTAGAAGTTGTTGGAGTGGCCGAGCTGAACTGCGAAGATGTTGAAGATCTGACCGTTCCACTGGAGCACAAGTCGCCACATACGCTAAACTTTTGGTTCAGCAAGTTCGTTTGTGAAGTTGCAAAACAAAATGGAGAGCGCTATCCTCCCAATTCGCTGTATTTGTTGGTTGGTGCAATCAACCGTCATTTGAGTGAGACGGGAGGAGACGATTCGTTAAACGTTCTGAACAAAGCTGACAAGAGGCGAGTAGATTGTTACGTGCTTTGAATGCGTAGTGTGGATGGTCAGTGCAAAAAAAATAATAAATTGGGTTCTAAATTGTATCATTTTATTATAACAGGTTCGCGACGGTTCGTAAAGTTTTAGACGCGGAGATGAAGGAAGCAACGAAGTGTGGAATAGCCCAGAAGTGCCAAATGGATACCCACGAAGAAATAACTGAAGACGAAGGGGGTTATTGTGGGAAAAACGCCTTTTTGGAGGACATTCAGCTGAGTCACTGATGCATACTATTTATTTCTACAACAGCAAACTTTTCGGTCTTCGAGCTGGCGAACACAGGTTACTTAGGTCCTGCAACATTTTTGTTAAAGAAAATCTGATTAATTTCGATGAAAGTTTGTGCAAAACGTTTCACGGCTGCCTGAAAAAATTGAAGAAGCCTCGTTTAATAAAGTATAAGTGCCATGAAATTGGTCATCAGCATGATCGATGTTTGGCTGCATGGTATTCAGTTTTATTCAGTTTATATGTAGTAAGGTGCAAGGTTTTGCTGAAAGTGTTCAAAGTTTTTATTTTCGGCCGCATAGAAACGGCAGGTTTGAGTACGAAAGAAGTGCTGTAGGTTTATCCTCTTTAAATACGATATTGCCAGAGCAAATATGCTTGAAAGCAAACTTGCCTCGGAAAACAGCTCACTGTTTGCGTATTACTTACGCTACTAGATTGTTCCAGCACAATGTTGAAGAGAAGTTAGCAAGAGAACGAACTGGGCATAAATCAAATGCACTGTTTTCCTATCAAAAACCAAGCGAAAAGCAGTTAGTTAATGTTAGCAATGTTTTGGGGCCAGTCATTGCTTCTACAGAAATGGAGAACAAGCGCAGTAGTGTTAAGAAGGATGAATGTGCAAGCCCTAGAGAACACGCAGGGAATAATAGCTGCAATGTTCTTTCCGAAGATATTTACGCGTTTGATAGCAGATTTGGTTTATCAGATGATGCATTGGCCAATATTCCAATGCCAGAGAATACGTTAACAAGTAATCTAAAAAAATTTTGTGCCAATTCAGTCTTTAACAACTGCACTATCAACTTTTGCTACGAGAAAAAGTAACTTTTGAAGGTATGTAAACGTTTAGAGTGTATGCAGATAATAGAAAGATGAAAATCTAAATGCAGTTTATTCTTTGTTATATCAAGCTAGTGATTGACATGTCAAACTAATGATTGATTAATAAACTTCGTACAAATTTACAGGACTCGTTTTTATTAAAGTTAAGCATACTAATTAGGCGAGTTAGAAATCTTTATGAAATCTAATTTTACTGATAATTCAACTAATTCATAATTCATCAACCCCTGCCTTTCCCTGCTACCTTTTCAAACCCCCCCCGTGCTTTCAGACAGTTGATTTGTATTGGGGTTTACAGAGGTGCACATATGACTCAAATACTGCCTAATGATTGGTCATAACTCTTATGAATTATTAATGAATTTTACAATAGTAGTTATCTCCCCAGTACGGGGTCCAAGTCAGTTAAAGGAAATGATACGTCGGTTACTTAACAGATTACAAAATTATTGACATCGATATTCGTTGATCAAATATTTGCAGCGATATCTCTCATAACTGACATCGACGTTCGTTGATCAAATATTTGCACCGATATCTCATCTCACATAAGTGCCATTACTTCTATAGGTCAGCTAAGGCCCAAAGAAAATAAATATATTTCCAGTTTTGGTACCCGTCTCATTCAGACGAAATTCAACAGAGAAAACAACACGATAGTAAAAAACAATTGCACCAGCCTACAATTTATGCAAATTCAATGAAATAAAGTTTGGCAATCAAGATGTCCTTAGGTTATTTACCAGCAATCGGCTTCCATGGTTTGGCATTAGCTGCATGTTTAACCGGCATGCTTGACATTGCTTGTGGCCTTTCCCACGCCTAGGATTGGTAGTTTGTTTTCGCTCCGCCCTTGCCGTTAGTTGCATCATTTCGCTACCAAGGGAAGGTTTGACCTTTTCTTTCGATGAACACTACACTTATGAAGACGTACTAATAACGTCGCCCCGATTAAGTCAATTTGGGTATGTGACAAACATTTAAAGCCATAAGAAAATAATTCTTGAGGGGAAATTGATAATGAAGTTTTAGCTTTATTTTTCATTTTGCATTGTTCTACAGATATATTTAACATTCATTCGCAATTACTTGGAATACGGCCATAAAAAGTTATCTACAAAAATTGTCTTTAATCTAAATTTTCATTGAACTAGTATACTCTCGATTATTTTTGCAATTATCCTTGCAAAAACAAATAATAATAATAATAATAAATAGAAATACAACTATTCATTGAGAGTGTTCCATCAGACGAGCAATCAACCAAAAGGAAATGGAATTTTATAATGCCCTTCACCATTTCAAACCAGAAAAACCTAAGAACCGAACAAACCACTGCCTGCCATAACGCCCGTAACTCTTCCAATTCTTTCACAAAAATATCCTACAAGCTGCAGTGACATGAGAACGACGGCAACGAATGAACAAGAATTAAATTACCAAACTAAAATGCCATTTGCTCTCTCTTCACGTTTCTTTGGAAAGGATTTGATAAGTATTTCCTGGAGGTTAGCTCTTTTAAACTTCACATCGACGAGACATCATAATATAATAAAGTGCCTAATGCTATATCATAGACAACTAGTAGCAGACCACCAGCGAACCATTTCCATTTCAAAGCTATGCAGTGACCACACAGCTTGTCTGAATTTGCAGTCCAAGGTCTTTGACACATGTAAATAAAAGGTTGCACCGTAGCGTGGACGACTCCATATTTCGTCCAGTTACGTTCGTGGTTGTCATAGGTCGGTTGAATGTTGAAATGTCATCTATTTAATGAGGATAAAGCGCGAACAATTTTCTTGGCTGGTGGCAATTACACAAAGCCAACCAACCAACCAAACAACAAACTGTCCATAGTTGAACGTTTGAAGGAGCGTACTTTGGAGATATTCCGTGAATGAGAACATATTTCGGAATATTCTACATTCAGCTCCTGACATCAGAAGATCGTAGTGTTCTGGAATGAAAATCAGTTCCAAAGGAACACCCTGTCGTATTATTCTAATTTCCCGCCTATCTGGATTGACCTCAAACCCAACCACAGTTCAATACGGACAGCTGGTCTGACCCTCTTGTAACCTCCATTTGTATGCTTTTCAAGTTCATCAAATTAAGACCTTTCACATTACGTTATAACCTTCCTTGATAAAGACAAGAAGGCGTACTCGTTGGGGTGTGTGAACGGTGCAACCACAATGCTTTCGCAAACTTGACCCACAAATGTGCACTGTTCATGCATGATTAACTTACAGAGGTCGAAAGAAAGTAGAGATATCTGCATACCCGGCAGCATTCTGGACAGCTCTGCGCTGTTTCAACCTTCTGTTTAGCTCTTCCGTTGCTTTCTTGTGACACATCACACACAGAGTTCGATAGTTTTCCAGTCCACACTCTCCACCCCCCTCTGACACGGGTGTGATATGGTCCGCCTCCCAAAACTGCAGAAAGGACAAGTCCAGCAGTCCATGACAAAATTGGACAGCTTTTGACAAGACTAAGGTACAAAATTAATGTATACGTTCTGTAGTGGTCCCAAATGTTGAAAAGCCGTCAAAAACACCTGCTTTAATTTTAGCCCAATGCGGTTTTTGTATCCCTTGGAAATTTTTTCCTCCACTTTTACTTACTTTATGGTTAAACTAAATAACGCAACTAAAAGAAATTGCTAATGAAATAGCAATGAACTCCTACATAATAGAAAGGTCAATGTAAACAACGCAAAAGTTGGGTACAATTTAGGTATGAACCTACGTTTGACCTCCGATCACGTTTGACTGTCTGGGGTGAAGCGATCAAGAAAACCTGTGTGAGTGAGGGATGAGGTAAAGATCCCTAATCTTAAACTGCACTCCTCTCCTGGACTGTCAACTTCGAGTGAAGTCACTTCTATCACCTATCGGAGCGCAAAATAGAACGCAAGATCGTAATCCATTTTCTCTTACCATTCCTTCCTTAGGCTCCATAACCATCTTTTTCAGAGTCTGTTGTGGTAGCGACGCGTAAGGAGTCTGGGCTAAATATGCCGGCCGATCTCTGATGTTCAATGCTATGATGCTCAGGTACAAACTTTGTGCATCCAATGAGCAAAGTTGACACACGCCTCGCTCGGCTTCAAACAGCGCTCTACGGGCTGCAGTACTGCTACCGCGAACCTAAAAAAGAGGAGCAAGAGTAAAAAGTTATCACCATGGGGCAAAAACGGCTCCTTAACTAAATCCCTTAGGGCCCGATTAAATGAGCCAGACCAGCCCGGTCAGCCGATGTAGTCTGGTTTGCCGGGAGGGGTTTCAGCACGATATTACATGAGGCGCGCGAGCCAGCCCGGCTCTCCTAAATTTAAAATATGTCGTGTGGAAAAGAAGACAACTACAACAAGAAGAAATAGAGTTTCTTTTCGACGTAAAACAGCTTTTCAATAGCAAATATGGTAAAAACAAATTTCACTTTAAGTCTAACGTTAGGGTTAAGCCTAACCCTAACCCTGACCCTAACCTTGGGAGACACAATGGCTACATTTAAATACTTGAAGGAGTCAGGTCAGCCGGGAAAGACCAGCACTTGCTTCCGTTAAGAAAGTTCTTGCGCGATTTTGTTGTTTTCAGGCACTGACAATTTTTCACCTGGAAACATTGCTCTGGTTACTTGTACTCTTACAGTCCACCACTGACCACACTTTCCGTTAAAAATCCAAGCTTAACAATAGCCTAACAATAAAAATTGGTGCATGATAATGAAATAAGTCGTGTCCAATAATATAATTAATGGCTGATAATAAACATAGATGCGTGATAACAAAGCGAGAACAATGAAAAACTTAAAAGCCTCCTCTGACAAAAATCATTGCTTGATAAGAAAAAAAACAGGACCTAATGATAACAAGGAAATAATTTTGGCTGGAATGGTCCCACACTGCCTTCTGCTCTAAAATGGAGTAAGAAGTTAAAAATTGCTGGCCCTGCGAACGCAGTTACATGGAGAAATATCAGCCCCGGCTAGCCGGGATCCGGGCTTTTGCGATACCAAGATCTCGGCTAACCGGGCTTGCTCGTTTGTCATATAATCACAAAGCAGATTTTTAAAGAGTTTGACTGGTGAGCAGGGATCTCGGCAAACCGGGTCAACCCGGCTGACCAGGCCCCAGTTGTTCGAAGGTTGGATAGCGCTATCCACTGGATAAGTCAATTGGATTTGCTGGTGCTTATCCGGTGGATAGCGTTATCCACCTTTCGAACAACTGGGTCCAGGCTGGCCCGGATAATGTAATCGGGCCCTAAATGCTACCGTTCAATCACGGTTACAAGTTCTCATATTATTGACAATTGTATAATCTCTGGAAAAAGTATTACCTGGTATTCTTTCTTGCAGTCGTGAGAACAGAACCTCTTGTCCCAATCAGAACATCTTAGCTTGTCAGCAAACTCAACTGGGCCGGAGCAGAACAGGCAAATAGGTATCCCATCATCCCTCACCACCTGGTAGCACGACTTGTCTTGTGATGTGCCAAAATTGGTGCTACCTTCGAGGGTCGTGCTCCTTTGAGGGATATTACTAGGGATGGTCGGACCTATGGAGAAAACCATACCATCTGGTGGTGTACGGTGAAGCGTACTGGAGTAACCTTGCGTTCAGGCGTTGTTTTAGGCGGGCGGGGGAGGAGGGAAAAAAAAGAACGCCTGATACATTTATTTAAAAAGCCGCTAACCGCCCCTTATTTCAAGAAAATAGTTTACCAAAATGGTAAAAATGCTGGCAAGGATCGAGAAGAGAGCGTTTGGTTATTGATTTTAACGACGGTAGTGTGCGTGAAATTGAAAGGAGATCTAATAGAGGTCAGGAGCATTAAGTTTACTGCAAACGGGAGAAAGTGAACTTTGCGTTGTCTTGTACAAGCTGTTTATACACATTTGTGAACATATTTGCAGTTCTGTTATTGTTCACTCTTTCAATTCAGTTCTGTTATTGTTGAAGTAGTATAGAATGCAAGCAAAATCAGAATTGAAGGGCATGCTTTTGATTTCTGACTAATCATATTACGGCAATATTGGTTGGAAGTATTCAACAGACTGCACAGTACACGTCAAGACAAACTGGATCACTCCTACACCTGTTTAACACTAACTATAAACGTTTCAAATTTAAGATTTGCTGTTGTGGTGTAGACTTTAAAATACTGTTACTAATTACAGTATAGAATAAAGGCCTGGTTCACATCAACTATAATAAAACACTCTAAAATCAACATCTTGCGGCTATGGTTTGTATGTTCTAAAATCAACATTTTCCTGTTGTGGTATAGACACTATGGAATAGATGCCCGGTCAGACACCATCTATAACCAATAAGCGGTCTAAAATCAACGATAACTAATACGCGGTCTACGATAGGCATTCTAAAATCAACATACACTATGGGATAGATGCCTGGTTGCACTCACCTCACACTGCCACCGACGGCGCAAGAGAATCGAAAAGGGACCTTCAGCAACGAGGAGGGCAACGGTAACGAGAACGTCGATTCAAAATACGAATTCAAATCATTGTAATCACTTTGCAATTATTTCAACTCATTTAAAACACAAAATTTGTCTCTGCTATCCAACAATGAAACTGGTATAAACGTTTGGAGAGAGATCGAAAAATTCAAGGTCGCGTGCTGACGTTGTCCCAAAGCCGCTGATTTTGGGCATTTAAAGTTGTTGTTTTGGAGAGGACGGCGAGGAAATGTCATGCTATTAGCCAATCAGGATTTCCGGCGGTCAACCATCATGAGGCCATTGGCGGGTATCAGATTTGTTTGACATCTGCTTCAGCCAATCAGAACAAAACTATTCCTATGCATTCTTTGTCACCCAATCAGAAAGAACTCCAGATTCTGGCTTTTTTACAGGTGATCTTGTAAAGAAATGTATCATGACCTCCTCCCCTCGGCGATATGTAGAGAATATAGGGAGAGAGCATGACCTCAAGCTATACTGGAGAGGCTTTGCCTTCACGCAAATAATGCCGCTGCTTAGATAAGCTTAGAAGAAGCTCAGTCAGTGGTATAATTAATATCAGTGTACCAGTGTACGGTTGTCGGTTTCCCAAGATGTTAGTGACGATGGTTTTGATTGAGAAAAACGCAAGCCGGCACAATTCCGAAATATCGATAACGGATCCTGTCGCGATATCGCTCAATTTCCGGCCAGCGGTTTGTGTAACTAGTGCCTAGGCCGCCTCATTCCATGTCTTTATTAATTATCCATCGTGTGTTTCGTGTAGTTCGTTGCTAGTTAATGAAGCTTGTGTGTGAGTGTCTCTAGTTCTGATCGAAAACTACAACAGCTCTGGCCGGACCTTGTGTTGTAGAACAGTCTTGGTAAATAACCCCCACTTAAAGGTGCAACGTTTTACGATCACTGATTTATTGACTACAACACAATCGGGTACTAACCATCCTTTGCGTACTGGCTATCCTCTATTCTGCTTGTTCTTCCCCGTGTTCTTATTGTTGGTTTCTTGACCACTCGAACGGTTCCTCCAATTTCCCCGGCGGTATCGACTGCTTTCTTCATTTGAGCTTCCTAGAATAATAAGCAAAAAATACCAGCGATGACTCAAAAGATACTAACATAACTTTTGAGACGACAAAGCTTAGTTTCTTACCTTGGACGGATGCCGAACATAACTTGACTCTCTACTCATGCCCTAAAAAGGAAGGCTGGGTCACTCAAAATCCATAAACAGAGCACGAGAAACAAAGAGAAACGGACTAAAGATTCCTTGTGCCATAATGCAAATCTCTACTTAAAAGTTTGAATATAAACCTCAATGTGAAATGCATGCTTTAAGGTGATGTTACACGAGCCTATCGTTCACGCCGATTTTTAATCCATGTTACACGAGACGATTTTTAACACATTATTTGCAACATTTGGGCCCAGGCTCCTGCTCGCAAATCCCAGGCAACAAATATCAACATATCCTCTACCTCTGAAACGACTATTATCGACAATTCGTAATTTTCCCTGGAATGACTGTTATCGTCATTCTAGGATTACTCTGTCCCAGGACTTGTGGTAGCAGATGAAAAGAAAATAGGAAAAGTGGCATCCCTGGAAGGGATTTGAACCCGGAGCTCCCAATGTGAAGGAACTGTTTTTACTCACTTAACAACTAAAGATCAACTGACTAACAATTGCACCGATTATTTATCAAATCTAATTCGTATATATAAAATCATTGCTGAATAGTGGTTAAGTCCAGTACTTGATTTTAAAATGGTTAGCTTTCTCTTAAAATATGGTAACCGACATTTTCTCCTTTTTACACTTGTTTTTCTTAGCCTGTGATAATACACGTTTACAGCGGCATTCGGATGAAAAAAATATATTAATATTTTTTTAAAAAGTGTTCTGTCAGTTAGCGATGCGGTAGTCTAGTGGTTAAGTGGAAGGGTTATTAATCGAACATTCCCAGGTTCGAGTCCAGCGAATTTACGCATTGGGGTTCTGATTTTAAAAATAGATATTCATTTCCCATAATCTTTATCAAGCGCTAAGCGTCCTAAATTGACGAAAATAGTCAATTTAGAGAAACTTAGGAATTGTCGATAATAGTCATTTCAGAGGTAGACG
>BLFK01000222.1:1032130-1042130 GCA_014634185.1 Astreopora myriophthalma | reverse complement strand
TTCCAGTCCCCGAGGAATTTCTTCGCCTGTTCCAGGTTGTATTCATGACGTAAAATTGTTGGCAGATCTTCAGTGTTCCCGTTAATAACATCAGACATACAGAAGTTGATTCCAAGTGGTTTGTCCTCCTAGAAACATAGTGCACGTACATGTACAGACACTGAGTTCATTTGTTATAATTATGATTCAATAATGCAACTTACACCTAGCGACAAATAAGACCGCATTGTTGTTTCAGGACTTACCTTTAAATGTTTACACTAACATTAAGTTTCTACTTACAGAGATGTCACTATAAACAGTTTAATGGTGTGCACGCAGCTCCAATGGTAATGTCCATTACAAGCTAAAAAAATCATTCTATAATAATTTCAGACATTCACCTCGTTGTACAAGTACACCCTTTCAGTGTAGAGACTCAAACAAAATTTCAGTTTCACTGGTTCGGGAAACTCATCTGGATCGTCTATGTCTTCATCGTCTTCAGCTGGGGTACAATTCTCTAGTTGTTCTGTTGGCGTAGAGTGATGATCAGGAGCAATCTTAAGATGTGCACTTGAGGTATGCTCTTTGCATTGCTCAGGAGTAGACTGCCGCCTTTTCTTTAGTTCATTAACTGAGTACAGGTCAGAGCACTTTGCAAAGCCTTTATTTAAAGTACTAGCTGATTGACTACTTGCATCACTGCTGGAAGGATAGGAGCTTTGTCCAGAGGTACTACTCTCTTCACACCAACAGTCCTCATCGTCTTCCCACTCAGACATAAAGATTTCTTCTGCCGCAGCTATTAATTCTTCAAAATTCTCCACTTCTTTACTTTGACTTTCTTTCATTTCATTTAAACATGTCATGGAATCTCCAGCCACAGCACTGTCCAACAAGGGTTTTTCTAACAGGGTTGTACTGCTCTCAGTCGTATAAGCCGACTGATACCGAGAAACTTCAGTCGAGTCGCACCGATCACTACAGTTCTTGTTCAGAGGTTTCTCGGATTTAATGTGAGTTCTGCAGCAAGACACTTTCCATTTACACAAAGGTTTTGAAACAAACTCTCCAGGACTTTCCGTCACTCCATTACCGTCAGACGGCAAACCTGAGGTTGACCAACACTGGACTGTAGACATTTGAACTAACGAGGCACTTGTAGATGGACTGTAATTGCAACGACACGCGCAATCATCAGAAAAATCAGAAATGTGCGAATTACATGAATCCTCAGGCGCACTGGTATCCTCGCAATCGTCCAGCTTTAGTCTCTTTCTCGGTCGTGATTTTATTGCTGTGCAAGTGCCAATCGAAATAGTTAAGTTACCTCGTGTCGTACTTTCGTTGCCGTTTTCAGGATAATTATGGTGTGCTTCCATTGGCTCGCTTGTTAAACCGTTGTCTTCGCTCACCTGTTGCCCATTATCAGAAGATGGCCTTTTTCGCTCCGGCGTTAAATTCTTGTCATTTATTTCAGGTTGAAAGCCTTTGTCGCCACTCAGTTCATATGGAGCATCAGAATCACAGTGGACTGGCTCCACCTGCAAAAATGTCAAACATTTGCCACTGCCTACTAGTTCCACCTCAGCATCACAACACGGAGACTTTCCTTCTTTAGTTGTTAAATCCGTATCATGTCTTTCTAGCTCATTACCACTGACCTCGCCACCACGTTTCAAAGAGGATTGACAAGAAATGTTAACTTGTTCGTTCTCGTCCTTGTTCGAAATGTCCCTCTTTCGCCGTCTTTTTCTGCTCTTTCTACTGTTTTCGCTATCTGCAGATAAATGCTTACTCGCACTAAAACGCTGACTCCTTCGTCTTGGAGTCAAACAAATGGAACACTCGATCATCTCAGCCAAGTTGGAGAACGTGCAAACAGAACACTGCCACGGCGGTAAGCCAGAGTCATCTACAGCAACTCCATCATCATCAGGAGAACTGTCTTTATCCAATGCTCTTCCTTTGGACAAACATGACAAGCCACAAGCCACAAAGTTCTCAGGCAATTCCTCAGTTGTTCGACAGCTGTTACCTAGAGTCTGCCCTAAAACCACTTTCCTCGTAGACGTTCTCCGTGTTTTTCCATGGGTATCTGTTATATTGCTACCGTTGGCGTCCATTTGAACAGCAGGCGAACCTATCCTTTCAACCTTTTCAACATCGCTCGCTTTGGTAATCAAATCATCGCCATTCATTTTGATAGTATTCCTATTCTCACTCTTCAATGGAGTAACATGCACACGAGGTGTAAAACAGATTGAACACTCCAACAGCTGACCATCATTAATAAACGTGCAAGCACTACAAGACCAGCTAGGTGGCTGTTTCTTGTTTTTGTAATTTCCTCCTATACAGCTTGAAGTTCTCTTGTTCAATTTCGTTTTGGCCTTTCGCCCTTTTTTCTTCACGTTCACCACAGATCGAATTTCCTTCACTCTTGAAGTTACAAAATCATCAGGCGAATCCTCGTCAATTAATACAGATTTACTGTTGCCTCTCTCCTCTGGAGTAACTGTGCTATACGTGGAAACATTACAATCATCCCAACAATTCCCTGAATGTGAAGAAACCTTGATACTCTTGGTAACTGCAATGCCACCCGTCTTTTCCAGTGACTGCTGATGACCATCTTCATCACCTCTTTCTCTCGGAGAATAGCATCTCAAATCCGAGTCTTCTTTGGTGACGTTGTTGAGATTGGCATCTCGAAATCCATCTACGAGACAGGAGCTGCTGGTCTTGCAGGGACTCGACGCTTTTGCGCTAACCACCTCAACCACTTCCTCTGTTTCGTTCGCACTCGGATGGAGGCCCTTCAAATCGTTTTGTTCTAGGTTATCATTAACAGTAAGTGCTTCCACCTGAATGTCGCTATCAGTCAAACAGTCACCATACACGGCCCCTGATTCATCTGAGAATATTTCTATCTGTTCCGGTTCATATTGCTTTCGTAACTCTGAGGTACAAGAGTTCCTATGTAAATCTTTCACTTTTCCTTTTCTTTTGAATTTCTCCTCTGCTTCATGCTTTTGGTACTCAAATTGATCGTCAAATTTGTCTTGACTAGCTTCTACTGGACTCTCATCCTCCAGAGAGCTGCATTGTGCTAGTATGCTCGGCGTTCTTTTACAAACAACAGCAACACACTCAACATCAGCGTGTTGTAGAGAAGCGAGAAAGCCGCGGTCTCTTGGCCTGTGCTCGTCATCATCACAAACATTGTTCACATTGCACTCATCGTTTTCCGCGGCTCTTGTAATTTCAGTCAGCTCACAATCATCATCTAAGTAACTTCGCAATGTTTGTGATTCTGAATCAGGATCATTGTTCATAATCGTCCAAGGACTTTCTTGCTTATGCAGTTTAGTGTAGTTTTTGCTTCCTGCAAAGTTAAGTTTACCGTCTTTGTTCTTCTTGAACTTCAACATCTTGGGTTTAAGTCGACAACTATCGATCTCTGAGAACTCTTTTTCTGAATGTGTACCGTGCCTCCTTTCTTCAAGGTTGCCATCGCTTTGTAAGGCGTCCCTGGTGGGTTGCGTATGTTCCTCAATCGTCCTCTCCTCTGGAATTTCCAGTGGCACTAAAGAGAATTAAACACGCGTTGTCGTACAGATGCAAGTAGGGAGGTCAAAATTAATTCTTACAGCCCGAACAGTGGCTTTATAATAACATATTTCTCTCTTCCTAACGCCAGGTGATTTTGACACGGTCAAAGGGGGTGGTGACACTGTGAATGAAAGGGCTAAGAAAACATATTTTTGGTAAATACCAACAACTAGTCTCCTTCGCAACCGTTTTTTGGTAGCGTTGTGTCCTGACATCCCAAAAAACGGCTGCAAAGGACACTAGCCAACAAGAGTAGCTCGGTAAAGGGTTCTTAGTTTTCGCGGAATTACAGGAGGCTACAAATGTATGCACGCAAGCGTATGCGTCACTCCTCACTCACTTCCACCCAAAAAAAAAGAACCACTGTGTGTGTCGCTTAATCCGAGAAAGCTAGACCAGTTATGTTGATTTCCGCATTAATGTAAATGAACCAAAATTTGAAAAAATGGCAATGATTTTAACAGTCACCATTACAAGTTTCTACAACTAACAGAATGTTCTGTGAAAGTAGGACGAGTCGCCATTACTGTTATAACATTTTTTTTTCCTTTCCTTTCAATTTCTTCTTCTTTTCTTAACCTTAACTTTCTTATTTACTTATTTATTTTTTTAATTCTGATCATGCTGCAAGTCAGTTTTTGCAGACTGTAAGTTAAGAGTGCAGGAAAGGAGCGTATATGTGATGGACAATGAAGGTTGGTCGAGGGAGAGACTTTCCATTCAAGACTTTAGCAACAGCCAAATATCATGAATTCCTGACATTAACCACGTTACCTGACATGAGCGCATATTCACTGTTACCTGGACGATTCCACACTGCCAAATCGTAGTTGTCATCATCGTCGTCATCATCACTGGCCACAAGAGACACGAGCTCAACATGAGGTCTCACACTCATCTTACTACTTTCCTCCTCTTCTTTCTCCAAAGAGTAATCTAATTGCAATGAACTCGTATGTGGAAATGGAACGAAAAATGAACGAAGATCCCTTTGGCTTGCATTGTGTTTCTTGGCTTTTGAAGATAGCTAAAATACAAACATGCTCAGTAAGTCGGTGAACAGTACTTTTTCAGTGAAACAAGCACTTCAATATAGTGAGTCGGCCATCGGCACAGCCAAAAATAAAAATTAAAACGCTCGCTTACGCTTGATGTACAGAGATCACTCTCCAAGTTAAATGAACGCCGTTCGGCAAACTACCAATTAAATGTTTTTATACTGAAAGATGACTTTCTGTATGATATCTCCAGCCTGTGTCTCACCTGTGCCACTACAAACTCTTCCAGCTCGCCAGCATCTTCCTCTTGATCTTGTACCCAGGCCGCACACGCAGACAGCCGCCGGCCTTGATCTTCATCGCTACCCTCTACTGTAAGCTCCTTACACACACCATCAAGGGTGCTGCTGGTCACAGAAATCTGCCAGTCAAATTGAACATGCATCAGAGTGCTTTCTATTTCACAGTCCAAAGCAATCACCAAACACTATTATTAACTCGAAATTTTTGTTTAGCCACTTACAGTTTCTCAACCAATAACCCGCAAAACCAAAACCAATTTGCCACTTACTTGCACGCATTTCTCCGCATTTAGATCCAACTTCAGGTACTTTCCTCAAGTTCTCTACGTGTCTGACCCGACTAGTCGCACTAATTACTTAGGTTTGGGTTCTGAATCACTCATTTGAAAACAATTACAACCACAGCGCGTCCAAACAAGTATGCACTGGCTCGTTGACGTCACAAAATATAATTACTTTTAAACACAGTTAAACAGTTAAGCCTCTGCGTGCTAGTTTAAATGGAGCCAAAAGGGTCTGTCCGGAAAATTAATACAACGCAGGAAAAACGTTTTATTAATTATTTTTATTTGAAAAACACAAAAGGCCGGTTATTTAAACGAAGTGTAACTTAGACCGCGGTTTACCACAATCATTTTCCCTCCAGACCTTTCTACAAGTGAGTTGCGTTAAGAAAATATATGCTTTCCTCCTCTGCTCTTGCCTTCTCGACGCTGTATACTAGTGCACTAGTGTTGACCAAAATGAAAGTGACTTGTAACGCGGTTTTGTTAAGCGCCGGCTAAACTCTGTCTAAATAACCCACCCAAAGTTTATACCCGTTCAAACGTTTTCTAAACTTGACTGCATGGCAGAGATGGTATAGGAAGTTCCCTGGGGTTTTCGCACTGTACCTTGCGTCTGATCATTCCCCACAGAATTTCATCAACAGTGCCTCGTGCAATCAAGTAGTGCACATTAACAGGTAAGGTTTGTCCAATCCTGTGGGCTCTGTCCTCTGCCTGAATGATGACCCCTGGAGTGTAATGTAACTCCGCAAAAACAACATGGTGAGCTGCTGTTAAGGTAAGGCCCTATGAAGCAAGAAAAAAGGAGAAAATAATATATTAAAGCTAAAGTGCACGTAGCCTAAAAATATTTTTTTCGCGAAAATAAACCTTTACTCCTGTTTGAAACTCACCGAGAATTTTATCCTGTTTTCCACCAAATGTTCACTTTTTATGGGGTTCAAAACTGAGCTTCATTTGGTTCATGACCGAGTCAGAAGGGGTGTGGGTCTACTCCTGATTTGACGTCACCAACTGACTAACACGCCATTAAGTCTTTGTAAACATGCATGCAAAATAGTTTGTGACGTCAAATCAGGAATAGATCCATGCCCCTTTTGACTTGGTCGTGTACCAAATGATGTTTAGTTTTTCGTAAGTTTTGGAAACCTACAAAATGTCAAGATTTGGCAAAAATAGGGCAAAAATAGGGCAAAAATAGGCACAATGCGTTTCAAACAGATGCAAAGATCTATTGTAACGAAAAAGATATTTCGGGGTTAGATGCACTTTAATAATCAGTTCATTGGTTGTGGTACGCACACTATGTGCTGTGTGTGAACAAAGAGAAGTCATTAATGGTAAGCAAGGTTTTATACATTTCACCTTTTTTATTCTTTTAACTTCTATGAACATAACTTACAAAAGAGGCAGCTTCAATGGAAAGGACTGCAATGCGCACTTGGGGGTCTGTTTGAAACGAACGAACCAAATCCTTCGAAAATAAATCAGAAATAGACAATAAAACCCAGAGTATGATAGTATTGAACAGACAAGTAAATTTTCTCAAAGTATCGACAACTTTACGGGCCCGAAAAGCCATTCGTAAAGCACCGATCAGCTTCTTCTACAAAGCTCATCTTTTTTCATGTGGCCTGTGTTTAGCTCTTAACTGGCTGAAAATTGAAACTTGGTATTTAAGCTGACAAGTAACAACATTCCTGACGAACCAAGAAGAAAATATGAGATGAATTTTACCAGTAAAAGCTATCCATATGAAAAATTTGGCGAGTTTAGGAAAACACCACGTCGAAACATGAAAAAGTTGGCCAATTTGTTCAACGTCGGGTTTCAGTGCGCTAATGCCGTTCTCGTTAAGGAAACTTTAGCATTATTTTTTGGTGTCCGTTGATCCGAAAGCGTTTTTTAGACGTTAGAGTACGAGTCAAATGGCATGACACTGCCCCTTTAAGAAATGCATGCAGTTTGCCCGTTGTATCTCTCTCTACTGAAATCTTGCACAAAATTCTATGAATGTGACCCTAGGCATGGAACATACACCTACATACCACACTTACGCTTGTAAAGACATAAAAAAAGCCGGTCAACTGGTTTGCTTGTGGTGATTCTGCACTCTTCTTCGTTCTTCTTTGTTGTTTACTTAAAATTATCTCTGCCCACAGTTTGAATGTGCGTGCACAAAAGTATTTTAGACATATAATAGCACTAAAGAAAGAATCATACCCCTCTTATGACTGAAGGCACATCACCAGCAATGCAGATGTGTTTTAATTTCAGTTTCACTAACTTCTCAACTATAGCCTGGCGTACTGAGCGGTGACGGAAGAACACAATAAACTTTCCTTCCATGCCTTGAGCAAGGTCCTCAATGTACTTCAGTATAGGGCCAACCTGAGAAGTTTGAAATCACCATTATTTTTGTTTTCTATGCTGTACGCCATTTGGAATTTGATCTACACAGTGGCACTGTAGGGTTTGCAATCATGCCGCACCACCAGGGACAACGATATACAGTGTACAAGACTGGAGATGTACATGTACCAACAATAATCTCCTAAATTCTCCAATGTAAAGCATACTAATATTTTTGTAACTAGATGGTTGCTGTATCCATTGGATAAAGCCTTTAAACAGTTGGGGCTGCTGGGAGTTATCTTGCAATTTCAAAGTTATGTACTAGAAAGTCTGTGAGAATGCATTCTTTTTTATGTGATGCATTCCTTTTTATGATGAATAATTGATTTACAAAAACTTCATTAAAACGCTTATAACACAATGATGTCTTTCACAATACCAGAAAAGCGATCCCTAACATCTCACCTTGACAAGTCCTGTGTATTTGTACACTAAAATGGATAATCTGTTCATTTCAAACAGAGGGGACTGAATTGATGGATCCTCAGCATCACCTCGGAGAATAGCTGCACACTTCTTGAACTTCTGCATAACCTGCTGCAGTTCCTAGAAATTTAATCCATTAAAAGCACTGAGTAGTAATGCATACTGTACAGTATTTGTTTTGCAGAGTTTTTTGATGCAGTGGAAGTGATGAATGTGACAATTACAACCGACCATTTTCATTGAACACGACTTGTGAACTGAGCTTGAACTATGAACTCTTGCTTGAACTGACTTGACAATATTGATCACTGATCATTGAACAACGAGGAAGAACAAAACACGACCAAAGAAAAACTGTCTCGCTGAAACTAATCGTGCTTACACAGCTTTTTCTTTTAACCATGATCTCGAATGTTCCTTTTTTTCGGCTATTTTTAGAAGTACGCATCACGCAGTCCTAGAACTTTTGAGCAAGTCACGTGAAAGAACCTACTGGAAAATTCACCATCACAGTGTACATCATATGAAAGTTCCAGAAAAACTCTTCCAAACAGTATTACTACAGCAAGCAAACTGATTAAAAGAAACCAAACCATACTTGAAGTCAAGAAGAGTCAAGAAGTCCAGACAAGCATATCTGAAACCCAGCTTCTGTTGCATGAAGCAACTGAGCATTATTCATTCCCTCTATTGCTGAACCTCTGAGTCACATTTACATGTATGATCAGAATTCTTATTCATTGTACTGTCTATAATTAAATAAAAAATTAATGCATGTATTTCCTTCAATTACATCTGGTGACCAGGCAACAATTATTATTTTCTGTAGACCTGTCACAGTTCTTCCTAGTATTTCTAAGTTTCTTGAAAGTGTGATTTATAACCGCCTCATAGACATTACCTGGGTTAAATGATCATTTCATTCAGTAACGAATATGGCTTAAGGAAGTGCCAATCCACAACCTTCTGCGTGATAGAATCTTGTTGTCCTTGTAAAGTTCATTTATGCATGCACGAAAACTGGACAAATCAAATTACAAGTGATTGCAGTGCATGGCATTTTTGTGATGAGTCTTTGTAAAAAATCGCACCGCCAGAAAAAAATCAGGACATATATTATTGTAATCACTCACCTTCTTGTTTTGAGTTGCACACTCAGAGATGTCAAAAACTACTTTCTGTCTTCTCTTGGGTGGCAACTGTGTTAAAACCTGAAATATCATTGTAAGGGTACACCACAGGTGTGACTCCATTAATTTTGATTTCAAAGAACAGCCCCACGACACCTTCAGAAAAATAAAATTGTAGTACCAGCACGTACATGTACTGTAAAGCTGAAGGCTCAGTGTTCCAATGCCTTGAATCTGGAGCTAATAGCCCATTTGCAAGCTGCTGTTTGCCTCGGTTTCAAAGCGACTCCTGGTGCAAAACATTCAAATGGAAATGAGTTGTGTATTTTCATGCAAATCAAACTCGTTATCAATTGAATGGATAGCACCAACACTCGCTTTCAACCAGAGGCAAACAGCAACTCGGAAATGGCCTATTGGTGATCGTCTCTGGGCAACAATAAATTTTAACAAGGGCTATAAACAAATACAGCAGTACTTCAACAAAACCTACATGTAACTTGCTGAATAGACTCTCTAGGGGTAAAACAACCATTATAAATTAAATTAAATTAACCGTAAAATGAAACTGTCAAATTTTGTTGTCTTGAAAGCAAGTCACTTGAAAGATTGATTGCAACATGAAATTATTCAGATACATCATGATGCACAGTTTGTTATAGCCTCCAATTTTAATGGATCAGTATAAGATGCAGCTCTTTGTGATTAAGGCTAGGATCCATACTGTAGTTTCTGTTGTTTTGGCCATTGTTTTATGAACCCGACAGTCAATCAAATACCGTACCTGTGCACTCACCCACACCTGCTGCCTGTTTGTTTGTCCATGACTACCAAGTGATTTCTGT
>BLFK01000222.1:1015899-1032120 GCA_014634185.1 Astreopora myriophthalma | reverse complement strand
CCCCCCCCCCCCCAAAGAGTCTAAGACCCTTTATTTTGGAACAAGAGTTTTTTATTTGATTTGATTTGATTTAATTTGTACATTAGTAGGAGAAGCACCACCTCATGGAGACTACTAATAAAAGCCATTTTATTATTATTATTTTATTTATTATTAAGAGTTACAAAAGGATCAGCTCATCTACTACCCCACTTCAATTAAGTAAGACAAGACTTACTACATGTACATGTATCAAATAAGACTGTACAGCTACCTGTACAGTGAAGTACAAGGCTGTGCTCTAGCGGCCCCCAGTCACCTGAGGCAACTAACGTTTGGCATCGGGCGACAAGGAAAAACAATTGGTCGCCAGACCAGGCACCTTTGTGCAAAGTCCAGTGTGTGTGCAATAAAGAAAACAAAAGTTTATAACACATTAGTGTTGGTTCAATGTTTCAGTGAAGCATGGCAAGAAAAGTTATTTCTCAAAACAGCAAGAACAGTCGCACTCTCATTGACTTTATTAACAATTCGTTCCAGGTGATTTATTATGTAACCTAACACCGCTTGGCTTGCACATGACAAGCTGCGTGAGCCGCAAATATCTCTGGAGTTTCTCAAAGCTAAAATAATCTCATCAGATGGTTTATTTCTGGGTTATTTTAGAGTCTGAGAAGTTGTTGACAGGCTGACAGTTCGAAGCGTTGATCTTTGTATGAAAGATTTGAAAAAAAAACAACAACAACATCAACGGTCGTCATTTATGCAAAATTTCCTGTGTCGCGTCACGCCAGCTTCTTGTCAACCTTCGGCCTCAGTTTTGTTTCCTAACCACAAAGAAACAAAATAGACTACGTAACGATAAGCAGCCACGAAAAATAATTAGAAATAAGTTTTTCTTCTGCTCCCTTGTTGTCTTACACAAGTCCTACAAAACAAAATATGTAGGCTTCGTTCGGGGTCATGAAATTGTTGCTATTTTTAGTATTAAATTTACTGATGAGGTTTGCAATAATTAGACGAAACGCACGATTGGAGAAATTAAAAAGGTTCAAGACTAACAAAGTTTGAATTTGCTGCTTGCTGCTATATCAGTCACGTATAATTGATACAGAAACAGTAAATGTAAACAAAGGAAGACCGCTGTATGTATGTTTTGACACTTCAGCCTTCACATATTTTAATATTTTAATTACAAGTTAAAACTTGTAATTTTTAGCATGAGGCTCCATGGTATTTCTGTTACTTCTAATTTCTTATATTTATATTTCTTATATAATATTGCAATAAACCCCAGAACTTGCCTTTTCCCATGTGTTTTGTTTGCATTATTTTGGCGGGAAACTTAGATGAGTTTCACATGAGAAATGTGCTTTTTTCTCACATACATATCAGATACTAAAAGTGAGTGAAGTACAGCTTTTCACACATTCATGTTCGTAAGTTAATCAGCTGATCAGATCCTTCTGAAAAATTTTTTTGATCTATATTTCGCTTAAGTCAGTTCTTACTGTTCCAACCTTTTGTATTTACCGTTTTCAGAAAAGATAATTGCTTTGTTAAAACACCAATACTTAACTGCCTTCATCAAGGAAGGCTAAGCTGATCACACAGTTATGATTTCTTTTGGGCAACTAAACTGAAAAACTGAAAACCACATCATTAAACATCAACAAACATCATTGTATTGGTGCAAATTAAAGGCATTAGAAAGCCTACCATTCATTAAGTCTCTTAGATTATTTGTGAAAACAAATCATATTTTCTAGAGGTGTTTGAATAGTTTTCCATTGTTCAGTTTGTGATATTGAAAAAAAAAATAGAAAATATATAGTTAACAATGCATCAACAAAGGTTCTCTTTGTTAATTAATTGTTTTGGGTGATGATTATAGTTGGGAGCCCAAAGGGTACCCTGAAATTTTTGTTAGAGCACAGCCTTGAAGTACATGTACTGTACAGGCTGATATCAGACTCCACAACTCCATGATATCATTCAAGCATCCGTCCAAACCCACCTCTTTCTTGAGTCGTCGAATCATAACATGCATTTTAAGGAGATTATGCAGCTCACCAAGGTTTGAAGCACCACTGTAATCAAAGGAAAATAGAACCAATGTATTGTATCATATTCTTGGTTTTCACTCAGGTGATCAGCAGCCATGTTTTTAGAGTTCATCTACCTAAGGACTGGTTTGCGACACCAACATGGCTGATGTTTCTTTGTTATATATAGGGACACCAACATGGCCACTGTGACGTCAGATGAAAACCACCAGTTACAATGTAAATAATCTCCGTTTGCTGGTAATACCAAAATGACCTTACACATACAGCATTTATTATTACAAAAGTTTAGAGCAAGTTGTAATTTTTTTTTTAATACAGTAAATTGGTGATCCTTGGTAACTTGCATCTCACACCAACTCAAAACATGATGATTTCCCCTTGATTTTCTTCAATAACTTGAGCCTGATGTGTCAACAAAACAATGATGAGCCTCTGAGCAAACATACTCCAGGACACTGAATTTGTTTTGGATCAAATTTAAAGCAAAAGTGCTACTTTTGCACGGTCTAAATTTGCATTGAAACACATATATACATTTGTATTGTTCCATCTATACAGTGTACTCTTTTTTGTAAATGAAACCTATACAAATCATGCACTTACCTGGTATCAAAACGTCTCTCTCCACGATAGTAAACACTATGGGCATCACAGTAACGTTTCACAAAACTGCTGAAGGAACCAAACTTTCCTGGACACACAATGTCCAGCTGAATGTAGAGCTGTCGATGGCAACAATACAATCATAATATCTTCATGAATACTGTACATGTATGCATGTATAAACCTCATTTTCTTGGGCCGTACCATAAGTTACGGTTCCTTGTTTTTTCCAGTTTAATTCACGGCCCTTGTGCTTAATTGCACCTGGGCCGTAAATTGAACTGCAAAAAATGCAGGTACAGCCCTCAAACTCGGTTAGTAAGAGGTAGTACTTTCTCTGGTGAGTTTTTGCAAGTTGTATGCAAATACAGGTAATAAGGAAACACTAACTGAATAAAAACAGATGAAGAATAAACATTAATGTAGGCTGCGTTTAACCTATTGCTCTCACTATTATGCAAACAACTTGTGGCAGTTTATGGCACTGGAAAACCTTGCTTCTTTGACTTTTACCAGAAGTCACATTTGCCATGGTCATTAGTTTTTGCTTATAGCCTTTCACTATTTCCACTAACCTCACGTGGTCTGGCTAAAGATGGTGTTCCACTTAACAGGATAGCATGCTTAGCTTTCCTGCAAAGTTGGTACAGTCGCTTTGTGCGGGCAGTCTTTCTTTCCTTCAAGTAATGTGACTCATCTAGTATCACAACATTAAACTTGTGGCTTTCAAGGGCTTCTATCAATAGCTGTGATGTTGCTACACTTAGTAGGCCGTATCCAATGATGTGAATGACACCTCTGCCAAGGTTGCTGTAATGAGTCAATCCATAGATTTACATAAACACGGTGACCAAAAAATAATACAGCGTTTATCCTACAAGCAGTTTATACACAATTTATCCTATTCCCTACTAGTTGCTAAGGTAAAAAAAATTTTCTCCTTTGTGTGTAGCAAAAGTTAACAACAGCAACTAAAATGTGACATTGTGGCAGGCATTCGTCTACACCTGGGGTTAAGAAGGCAATAATTATCATAGTCTGCATCCATGCACATTCACATCTTAGTTGCGACTGGTTCAACTCTTGTCGCCAGCTGGCCATTTTTTCTTTTTTTTTTAATTAATTTTTTTTTTAATCACAAAAAGTCATTACCACCTTATCTTAAACTACGGAAAGAAAGAAAGAAACAAACAAACATTGTTTAAAGCCCTGGCACTGTGAAATTTCAGTTCATGGATAGATGTCTGCCATCAGTGGTAATACAGAGATTTTATTACACGTAATTCATCAAAGGATAATGTACATGTATAAGACAAGATTAGAAATACACAAGGTTCCCAGAGAGTGCCAGCGACTGGCAATACCTCTGGCTGCTTTAATTTATAGTTTTCCAGGCTACAATTTGCTGGTAAAAAGTAAAAAAAAATGTAGAGAACATAAGGACCTGGAGGCCTCCACCGTACCATCTACTTGCTTAAATTCTCCTTCTATCTAAACTGTTTTTGACAACCCTGAATACAGGTGACTGTAATACCTTTTAAAAACTATATTAAACCCATTTTTTGTTAAACCCTGTCTCGTATTACCCCTTAGGCTCCATTCTGAATAGAGCTTACTTAATAATTGATTGCAAGAGATTAGCTGACCTGATATCACTGCCAGATCTTATCAGGTTTATTTTATGAGGTTCCACTTCAGGTAGCCATTTCTCTATTTCATCAATCCATGAAAACTTGACAGAAGATGGCACTACAATCAATAGTGGCCAGGCATCTCTATAGTAATAAGCAATGCTTATGGCCTGAAGGGTTTTTCCAAGTCCCATCTGTTTCACAAAAAAGAAATGCATTACAATGAGACTGACTGTTTTACTTTTGTGTATAGCTACCACTTTCTTTACAGCTACTAATAGGGCAGATTTCAACTGAGTGTCAAATGTAATGTGATGTCATGTAATGTCATCTTGGGCAGGATTCTTGAGGATCCTTCAGGATCCGGCCAAGACTTCCAAGGACCCTTGTTATGATCTTTATCAGGATTCTCAAAGATCTTCGAAGATCCTTAAAACATTTTCACCAGGGTATCCCTAAACCAACTGTGATTTGCTAACCTGCATATTTTCCCACACACTTACCACTGGCTGCAAGTATTAGCTTTGTGCTATGATAAGCTCATTTGAATGTCTGTGTCAGTTCTGTTTGACCAAAATAATAATTATTTTGGTCTTGGTTTAATGGCACTCAATTAAAAGCCGCTCTACAGTTGTAATTATTGCACAACAGACTAAGGGGTTCTTGTGACTCTGCATAAAGGCAGGAAGACCTTACCTTAGGAAGGCAGATCATCCTGGAGCCATTCAGTTCACATGCAGAAAGTTGAACTTACATGTTGCCCTCCCCCGAAAATCTATCTGGAGACAGGGTTACTGCCTTTGCTCTGAACATCATGATACCAGGTACAAACAACAACAGCGGCGGTCAGGAATCCTTGCAATCTTCTTACTCCACCATCGGTATCAAAGTTATAAACTTCCAGGTGAATCTGACACTTTTCGCAATGCCAGTCTGAATCTTCTCCCCACCTACTACCTCCTTGGGCATCAGATGGCCCCCTCCACATTCCCTTTTGTAACAACAACAACAAAAAAAGCCACCATGCTTATTTGCGTCAGCGCCGGTTGATTGCCAAATCCCCAACCCACGTGGCCAGAACAGAAAGACAACAATATTATTTTACTCATACAAGAATCGCACCCCACTTCAAAATAAAGCTTACCTCGTCTGCAACCAAACATCTGCACCAATGCGATGTTCAAATAATACAAAGAAAAACACAACAAGTGACTCGTTAGTAACTTACTTCTTGAACAATGAGCCATTTAAATCACAACGAGCCATTTAAATCACAAGCACGCGCGCAAACTAAGAGCTTATCGACAAGGTGTTTAAAGGCATTTGGAGTAGTTTTTTTATGGTCTGTTTACCTTCCTTGTTTTCTTATTCCAAATCGGACACCTTCTTTTTGAAAACCGAGCAAAGATTTTCGCAGAGAACGGGGTAAGAAGTCCAAACTAATCGGAGAAGAACCCGCCATTACTCTCATGTTCCCGCTTCTTCGGAGGCCACGAGTGAACGCGAGTGACCACGAGTGACCGCGAGTGACCACGAGTGACCACGAGTGACCGCGAGTGACCACGAGTGACCGCGAGTGACCACGAGTGACCGCGAGTGACCACGAGTGACCGCGAGTGACCACGAGTGACCGCGAGTGAACACGGGTGACCGCAAATGACCAGGAATGACCACGAGTGACCACAATCAGAACGTGAGAAAATGTGATGCTGACGGCCCGCAATCCGAACCCTTTAAATCTCATTTCCACTCCTCTCTGTTGACTTGCCTTTGCATCTTTGCATTTTTCCCCTTTGCTTCTACAAAATATGAGTTTGGCAGTGTTGCCAACATTTTTAGTTCATTCATGCGTGAAGCGCAATGGATGAGGTATTGTGATGAAACAGATGTGGACAGAAGTAATTTCACATGCAACCCCCCCCCCCCCTTAAGTAAAAGTCTAAAAGCTTAGATACTCTGCTATTGCGAACTGTTGTTTTCCTACCAGTGTTTCATTACCCCCCCCCCCCTCCACCCCCACAAAAATGCAAATTAGAAAGTACATGAATGAGCTGGCTCGGAGGGGCCTTTGATTTTACCACTTTTCCCGTTTACCACAAATTTTAAATTCCAGTTCCAGTCCAGTGACAGCAACAAAAAAACCGTAGGCAAAAAGACAACCTGGACACTAGATCGAAAAACAGAGTGACCCGTAAGGAAATTCCGGTTAGCTTGAATGAATAGGAGTCGGGAATTCAGAAAAACTGCCGATTGCTCAAATTTTTCACAGCAAATACGTTGCATTTACTGGTAAGAAATATATTTTACGCCTCAAAACTGTTTTAAATGATAACTTCCTTTAAATCCACACATTTTGGTAACTTAACACAATACATTATGTTAATTCTCTTCTTTCAAGCCACTCCTACTTACAATCACAACGTTGTCTAAAATCCTCGTCGGATTAAATGAAGTTTCTTTGAAGTAACCGGTTGCCATTTTGGTGTTAAAAATGTCAAAGTGCATGACGATTCACGTCATACTTTAGCCTTTGCCGAAAGTAATAATGGTCTGCTTAGGTCAGGATTGGCCTATAGGCACTCGAGTGAGCAGAGAACTTGTACAGTTTCTGTCCAAGCTTTTCCCATTGAAAGTCTCCCGACTGCAGATGCGATTGGCGCACAGCTGAAAGTAAAGGGAAAAAAACACAAAGACCTCTTCATCGAGATCCGGAAGTCCATCAAACAGAATTTGAATATCTCGTAGGTTTTATTTGAAAACGAGCTGTAAAATCTCCGTTCGTTACCTGTATGCAGTGGTGTTTATTTGCTTCAGACGTTGAGCAAGTTTGCTGTGAAGTCTGGGGATGCTTAGCTAAAGCCAGAACGTTACCCAAACGATTTCAACGCGATACGTCAGAGGTATGTCCCATTTCGACCCGACAACTTTTGCGCGCTATAAACGTCATATTTATTTAACGCGAATTTTCAGTTCCATATCGCCGGCTGCTCTTAATTCGTTACCATTTCCTCATGCAAAACAGTTTACATGAAGTTTCGAGGATTTACGTTTGCCCAACGGAGACATAATAATGATAATGAGAAGTCCCTTATTTCACTTAGCCTCTATCTGTAACTCTGGGAAAACGGAATTTTCCAACGATTCAAGGCTAAGATCTATTTATTCATTTAATTAAGTTATTTATTTACTCCCTTGTTTATTTATTTATTTATTTTTATTTTAACAAATGAGAATTTTGAAATTTTAAAACGAATATTATACTTTGCTGTTGTACAGAACCTTGGTGTTACGACAAGTCAAAGCTACGGTGACTTGGCACGCACAATCCAAACGTGCACCTGCGTTGACAACAAAACATTCGAAAGGACTACCTCGAAAAAAAATCGTTTTTAGACTCGGTGGAAAAATAAATCGACTTTGTGGTAAAGGTACAACGACTGAGGAAATAGATAAAGAGCGGCAGTTATGTGGGAAGACGACTTTCAAAACGTCACCAAACTTCATTGTTCGTGGCCGTTGCATCCAGCAGTGACCTCTTGCTCAGAGCCAAATGGTCTTTACTTGCCTTTTCTGGTACTTGTAATTGCATTTAACGCCGTTCTATCCATGTTGGCAGTGGCTGGCAACGTATTGTGGATTGCTGCATATGCTAAGACGCCTTCACTGCAAACACCACTTAACATGTGTTTGCTCAGCTTAGCTTCCGTCGGCCTCTTCAATGGTGCTGTAATGGAACCATTGATCATATCAGACATCGGCTTCTTCCTGGCGTGTCCCTCAAAGACTTGCTCGCTGGAAAACATCGTGTCAGGCATAGTCACTCTAGTTGCTGATAGTACGCTTCAAAACATTGCCGTGATCTGCATTGACCGATATATAGCAATCATACACAGCGCCAAATACTCTCTGTGGGTGACAAAAACTCGCATTTTTTTCGCGTTTTGCGTATACGCTCTGTTTCGTTTATTTTTAAGTGCCTGCGTTTTTACAGGAATGATTGATTACCACGCCTTTGTAATCTCGTCGATAGTTTTCAGTAATGTGGTCGTAATCTTTGCTTCCGTAAGAGTATTTATTAGGATTCGTCGCCTCGGTAGCGTTGTCGTTGGGCCAATGAATCTAGAAGAAGAGCGAAGGAAAGCGCAAGACCGAAAGATTACAAAAACGGTTGGATTGCTGGTTGGGCTTTGTGGCTTATGCTACGCCCCAGCGTTTGCTTATTTTATCGCCACCAAATCAACGATTGTAAGTGAAGAGCTGCATACCATAATCTGGCGCTACATCGAAACTGTAATGATGTTAAACGCTGTCTTGAACTTTGTTGTCTATTTTTTTCGGCACAAAGACAAACGAGTTGCTGTACGTAGAGTTATCAATGACGCCTCTGACGCAATTAAAAATTGCGGCTGCCATTAAGGGTCAAATGTATGTATAAAATACAGGTTAAATCATGAATAAAATAGATAGCAAAAATTCGTTCCATTATATTCTAATGGTAAATGATGATCCTTCAGTGAGGTTTTGGTCAAGAATATGGACTCTGTTTTCTTTTGAACACCTAATTAAGATCATTTGTGTACAAAATCACAAGAAATTAGTCTTAGATAAACATAAGCGTCAACGATAAATATGACGGATAAAATTAGATACGTATGGCACTTAGCATGTTCTTAACGGATACAAAAGTTGCCATATCCTCAAAGAAGAAAATCCTTCCACATTTGCATGATTCAAGACACGTATTTCAGACATATAAAAGCAAAGAAGAAGACCTGTTTTATTGTTATTATTTTGATTCCACAACTAGATTTTAATTTCACCTGGAATTTCTGGTCAAAGGGTTTTTTCTTTTTAATTTCTGTGGAGATAACCGTAATAACCAGGAAATTTCTATTCATAGTAACTAGAAAATTTCACACAAATGGTCGAGAACTCGCCGGCCAAGGATAAAATTAAGGAACAAAATACTGACTGCAAAATTCTTTTCATTGGCTTCAAAGAGCCCAATTTCCGATATTTATTTTCAAGTTAATGGCTGGTAACTTGAAAAACAAACGCCTTCGAATGTTTTTGGGGGTTGAACAAAAATGAACTGGTCTTTCCGGCCTCTAGAAAGAAGATTCACTTAAAGCAAATTTCCTCTGTTTCTAATCAGCCGTAACGAACAGAAATTTCCACGTAAATTAGTGCTCTGTTCTTTAAGATTGTAATCATATCGATATCATGTCAACAAAAAATACAAACAAAGCCACCATCTCAAAAAAACAGACAGGTGAACTTGACGTCAGACATTTTTTATGAAAACCTTAAGGAGAGTTAATATTCCGATCGTACTGGCTGAACCTATTTTTATCAGCAACCAGAAGCATTACTGGACAGCTGCTGTTATTCTCAAAAAATCAAACACTTTGTTTTAATTGAATGGAATAGATTATAACAATCGTAGGTAATGAGATTTTTAAACAGGATTCGGGTTCTTTGCCGAAGTTATTGCAGCTAGGAATGAGCTTCTAGTCATTAGGCAATCTTGACGGTAGGCAAAGCATAAATTAAGAATTTACAGTGTTTTTCTGGAGATCCGAGGTCAAATAATTTTCTGAAACGTTAGAAGAGAAAAAAGATTAGTTGTGAACTGAAGGTACGAGGCAAGGCAAGACTAATCTTTAGGGAATAACCTTCGCTAGAAGTTGCCAGGTAGCGTTTTCAATTTTCCTTGTACTTCTCTGTAATTCATTAGCACAGTTTTCTTAAGGACTGAAAATAACCAGGAAAAAATACAGGCAAATGTATGCGAAAGGGTTAGTGCCTAAACATTGGCCAGTATAATCCTTTGCCCTGTACCGTCAGTTAGCAATCCTATTTTCTGATTTAGCGTTTCATGAAATCTCGGGGTTGCATCGTCACGGCACAACGCCCAGGCAAAGTGGTACCACTACCTGGTTCGGTATTTTTCGTTTAGGCATTTTCTCTGCGCATACACAAATGTCCTGGTGCTCCAATACCTACACCATGTGAAACACGCACAGTGACTGCATTTTAAGAACAGAATGACCAGTTTGAATGGTGGCCTTGTCGGAGAAGGAGATTCTCACCCCCTCCCGTGCACGTGCGTCTCCTCCCGCTGTGCGCACAGTAGTTCAAGCAACGACAACTTCGCCACTGTGATGACGAATAGCGCTGTCGATAATAGTACAATCAGTCAATCAGCCGATCGATTACTTCACGCCAAATAAGTTAAGGCTGAATTATGGGGCTGTCGGTAAATATATAGTAATAACATAGTAAATAAGCAATCGGAAACTATGAACTATTGGAACTTCAGAGTGAGAAAAGGTCAAAGTCATTAGCCTTACTCGTTCAACATCGATTGATAATTTGGCGAAGAATGCTTTGGCTGGAAGTCCTTCCATTCTCCCCCTAAACGCAAACGCTGTGTACTGGAAGAGGACTAAGTAACCGTTTATTTTGCCATTTCGAGGAGTAAGGAATTACACGTTGTTGCACAAAACTATTGTTCTGTAATTACTTGTTTTGAAGAAGGTGCTCAAATGCCACGAAGGGAGCGGCCAGGACTTGCCGAGTGGAAACTTCTTTCCGTGTCAGAGTCAAAATGCAGCCTCATCCACCCAGACACTGAGTTAACACATTTACAAGTTAAGAGCCGGTCAAATTACAATCAATATTGTGTCTTTAACAATTAAACATGCTGACATTTTTGCACCAAGACACGTTGCGGTTCTTAATTGAAGTTTTACGGTCCCTACTGACCACAAAAGCGCATAATCCTTCGGACTTTGCACTACGCTTCATTGCTGTCATCGTCTATTCAAACAAACAAGAAAGCAAAATGTGTCTCAAAAATAATCTGCGAAGGCTGAAGCAACATTGATTAAAAGTTCAACGGGAAATTGCGTAGTTCATTTTGCTATTTTATCACTTTTAGAAAATGCGCATGCGTAAATTCTGGGTATTCCAATGTGTACCAAAAAAACTCCGTACCGCATGGAAGACAAAATTACCACACTGTCAAATATATAATCGATCAAAATTACAGTATAAGCGGAGTGGAACTGTGCTGCGAGTACGAAAGAGATCTGTCACATATGATCTAGGGGCCGACTTTTCTCTCCCTCACTGCCTATCGGGGATAGGTATCCGAAAGTTGCAAGAGACCCAAGCCGAAACTGGTAAAAAGCGATCTTCGGGCCCAAATCTCGGGGAGACTCGTCATGGTACAACGCTCAGGCTTAAATGTCCAGAGGTAACACGGCTGGTTCTATTTTCTTTTTGGTATTTTGTGTGTGCGTGCGCAATTAGACTTGTGCCAATACATGCCCCGTGGGAGTAAATTGATTGGTACGAAAGGCCTGTGACCTTATCTTCAAATCAAGATTACTTCGAGTCCGTGACAGACCTATTGTTCAGAAGAACAAATAACTGAAGAATAACACGAAATGAGCGCCTCTCTGTTTGGAGGACAAGTACTTAATATTGCAGTTAGCAGTGAGTTTTTTACAACATGACAACAAGTGCGTTTAAGTCTGTTCGTTCGTTTCATCGTATCATTATATAAGTCGTTAGTTTCGATACGCTGTAGTATTTTTATATGGAGTTGCAGATGTTTAAATACTAGAAAACTAGTAGAAAAAAGTAAATCTTCGAGATACCTGTTGTAAGTTACAAACTTTGTTTGTATAGAAAAGAAATCGGGTCGCGTATCAACACCGATTTGAAATCACAATTATTTCACAATGAAATCAAGTTGCCACATGACAATGCTGCATTCCTTGCTGGGCGTCTACGTTTTGAACCGATCGGAATTGATTAAACAAGATTTTCGCGTTTAGCGTGCCTCCTTACACAATTGTGAAACAGCAACTTTTATTTGGCTCTTAAACGCGAGCTGGCAACAAAACATGAAGTGATTTGCAAAATTGGATGCAGAAGCATTTCCAGCTTAAAGGAAAAACCCTCTTTACATCGACAAAACCCCTCTGATTCTATCTCACCAAATTGTGACACCGATAATCCGCGCAGACCATCTTATTAACCTTTCAGCAGTCTGCGCCGACCGTTCTCTAGTTCTCTCAGCTAATGTCTTAAACTTGAAAAAATGTCTCTCAGCTAATGTCTTAAACTTGAAAAAAATATCTACCTCAGAAAACATGACTATCAAATGAAGTTCTGTACGTTACTTTACAAGAATCCCTTTCAACACAAACACCCCTAGTGTTCTGCTTTTCAGTGACACCCGTTTCAGTTTGTTCACAGTGTCGTATTTGCAAACAGATTGCGGAACAGATTCAACTAAAGTCTGCGTACACAACATATGAGTTTAGTCACCGTGTGTCTTTATTACCCAACTCCCCTTGCGCGCCTATGTACACAATCACACGAACACTACACACAGGTCTCCAGCTAGGTGGAAACGCCATTCTCGTTACCTGACAGCGGATCTTAATTCTGCAAACAGAAGGGAAGAACTCTGAAATCGAGATTTCAAAAACACCGGAAGTTTGTCTTTAGCACTTGCGCAAAAGCACCGGAACCAACATTTCTGGCGACAGAACAAGGACAGAACACGACCGAAGCACAGATTTAGACTCGTGCGCGGCCTTACGCCTGCCACGAGTAGTAAAGTTACTGAATCTCTCAGTTCATCCCAGGGAGGCATGAGCAGATTGTTGCCCGGAACTCAAGTTATGCCTGTGTTCTGTGGTAACCCACACTTACATCATAACATTTCATATCCGCACTTTAATTGAGCGGTTTTCAAACGACTGTGACGCGGACTTTTTTTTCCGAGATCCCATTTGATGCTATAATATCTGTCAAATGACTGTCGAAAGTATTTACGTGATGGCGATTGTTACGCTTCGTGATTGGCTTAAAAATATCGTGCCAGTTTATCAACCAATGAGAGGAAAAACCAAAACCAATCGCGATCTACTTACTTTTCCCGCGCTTTGAGCAAGTTACACTGAATTGTTACGAATTTTGATTGGCTCACTGCGCTGTTTGCACCTGCTTTGATTGGTCGGAGTGATTACTTTAGTATTGGTTTTACGACACTCAACTGAAAACCGCTCTATATGTCATTTCCTATATTCTCTATCAAAACTTGGTCGTGTTTGTTTGATTGACTGCTTGCAAAATTTGCTTAAATCATATCAATGCACGGTATGTCACGTGATCACAATGGACAATAGCTAAAATATCAAACGGATTTAATATAGTTTTTTGACAGCTGTGTTACTAAGTCAATGATAATCTGACCCTATTCCACTGATTTAGTCAGTGTTTGCGGAACTCGGTTTTTCAGTAGGAGCTTTGAAATAGCTTTTATCTACGAGTAGTCCCAGTTATTAATTCTTACTAACGAGGTATCCACTGTAATTGGCTAGGCTGTAGTGGTCTCCCTGCCTAATTATTTCATGTACATATAGTATTTTAGTTAGGCGAAGCTTAATAAATAAAATACTCGCAACAAATCTTCCTGGAAATCCTTAGCCGTGACATATACTCAAATTATATAATCACGCATTTAGTGCTCAAGTTAAAGTTTATTTGATCCTGTTCGAAGAAGACTCGCCACAATTCCACCAGTAGATACGTAAGCCTTTCGAACCGCAATAATATTGTGAAGCTTTTTTTATTTGATTTCCTTTGCTTTCCTTTCCTTTTTTAATTTAATTTAATTTTTTTTATTATATATTTATTTATTTTTTTAATCTGGTTCTGGTGATTATTATGGTTATTTAACTGAAGAAGGGGATTACGGTACGTGTCGTCAGCTCTGAGCAGTTGCATTTGAAGAGTTAGCCACTTGGCTAAGTTCTTTATTAAAATAGTATTGTCCTCACCCTACGAGAAGAGGAGGATCGTCGAGTTGATAAAGGCTCTGCTAGCAGGATTTATTGTCCTGTAAAGATTAGAGTAATTTTCGATTGAGTGCCGAAAGTAAGTTGTTATCACTGTATCGCATTGTAGCTTTTAGATAATGAAACACAAGCGGGTTCAGAACATGTGACGACCTCATGTAATTCTAACTTTTTACCCGTGACTTGCGTTCAAGTCGTGGCTTCAAGGTGCTTGCTCTGTGCCGGAGCAGTCTGAATGGCCATAGGTATAGAAATGAAATGTCAGTGTCAATAAAAAAAGCTTAATATCTGTTCCTGAATATGAGTTCGGATAGCTCGAGAGCTCGATAGTTTTCGCTGAAACTAAGACTTAGATTCAAAGCTCGTCTTTTCACTGAAACCTTTTCCCAAACCACGAAAACATCTAACATGATTTTTGAAAACAATACTTCGTCACGTTTAGCGAAATTTGTGCTTTGGGAAGTAGTAAAAAGACAGAAAACATGGTTTACTTACCAGTATACGGTCCACCGAAAGCACGTGTGGAACCCTAAACGCAAACGAATCACTGAATCCAGCGGTTTTACACATGTGGCATGATCTTGACGTCATTCTGTATCCGGCGGAAGCCAAACAGTACTTTTTTTTTTCCTGAATAGCTTACTCGGTACTCTGAAAAATAATATAATTTTGTGAATGGAAGAAGAGAGAACCTCAAGTCGGTGGTCCCGACTTCCGTTACCACCACACTTTGTAAACAGAAATTTTACTTTAGGCACAGCACGAACTCAATTACAACCCCAAGAAGTCGTGGTTGGTGGGGTTCAGTTATTGACACAAGAGGGCGTGGCTCGTTTTGGTCTGTTTTTCTTCGCTCTTAACAGCCTCGAGTGAATCGCGAAGGCCGGTCTTTTGATGCCATCCGAGAAAGTGAAGCGGAGCAAAAAGATTAGAGATCTTTGTAGAGAATATACATGGTCGGACTTGCGCACTAACAGAACCAGTTCCAGTATTGTGAAATTCTTTTGTTTTGATTTGAGTTTACTGCTGTAGCCTCATGTAACTGAAATTCACTTAGTCTTATTTAGGACTATGGGCTATTAACGAAGCTTGGTCTCGTTAACAAATTATACGCACAGGCTTCGCTACAACCTTCTATGCTATTAAAGGATTGCAGGCGTGAAGGTCAAGTTCTTTGCAATTGATCTCAAACTGCTAGACAGGTTCCACCGTTCTTGTCCTTTTGAAATTGATCCGTTGGTTTCCCGGTGAAACCTTCATAAACTGCTGTAACACAACACCTTCAAATGCAGGTGTAGGTAAAGTACGTAGTTATCTAAAGCTTAGGTGGCCTGTGGTGAAACCGGACGAGTGGAGATAGTGAGCTCAACAGTAATAATATTGCTGAATAGCGTCCAGCATTCACAATGAACCACGGATTTGCAAATTACTCACACTGGAAAGATAATATTATTTCGTTTCTCCTAAACTTTCAGTAGTTCAAATTTTACAAAGAATATGCGGAATTTACAATTCAAAGCGATATTCTTGACTTAAGATGGACAGTGTCTATAATGTGTGGAAAGTCAGTTAAATCAACAGACTGCTTTCACGATCTCGCAGTTTTGTGAGATTACCCATTTCCGGCATTGTCTAATTAGATTGTTTTTGTCCTTTATACCTATTTCATCCAAGTCAATTACAAGCTGTTTATTGTAACCTGCTAGGAAATCAAATACAATGTTCACTTGAGTAACACTAAATCTAGGGTAAAGTCTCTTCAGGCCAGCTCTTAGGTCTGTGTATTTGTGCTGCTTGTATAAGGATCGTTAATCAATACATTCTACGTTGCATACAGTTCCTTCAATCAGGATCCATTGTTCCTTCTTCTTGTCCATGACCATGATATCAGGTTTATTTGCACCGCCTTGTGGTGCTATAACCAGGTGTATGGGAATATCCCAGAGGATTTTGGCTTTCTCGTTTTCCACAGAGTTTTTTGGTAGGGGCTGCTTGTGCCACGGCGTCGAATCTTGGTATGTGACGAAACCATACGATGATAGCATCTGATGATAAACC
>BLFK01000222.1:1001311-1011483 GCA_014634185.1 Astreopora myriophthalma | reverse complement strand
ATCAACTTTTTGCAGTACCTCCCGGCAAGTCCAGGCATGTTAGACATTGATGGCTCCCCGGTAAGGAGAGTGGAAACCTACAAGATTTTAGGAGTACACTTAAGTAGTGATCTTACGTGGAATGTGCATATTGAATATATCATGAAGAAAGCAAGCAAAAACGTCTTTATGCGCTAAGGTCACTTAAGAAGGCTGGAGTACAACCGAGTGACCTGGTGGGCATCTACTGTGCACTTATTAGATCTGTGCTTGAGTATGCTGCACCAGTGTGGTCGGCCCTTCCTGTCTATCTTTCCGATGTGTTAGAAGCAGTTCAGAGGAGGGCGATGCGCATTATTTTTCCGCATGCCGATTATAACACGGCCCTTTGCAGTGCTGGGCTCGGTTCCCTCGCTGACCGCCGCGATGCCATTTGCGCTAAATTCATATCGAAGGTTAAGACAACACCTCCTCTCAGCTATATTCTCACGAATCGGTACACTATTAACCATGGCTATCAATTGCGTTCAGGTCAGCCGCGCTATGAGCAAGTTAAAGGCTACACTGAGAGATTTAATAATTTTGTAACTACGTTTCCAGTAAGGTATATATGACCCACCATTGTAATTCAGGAGTTCTATTCTGCAAGAGTGGCGTTTAATAAACTATTATTATTATTATTATTATTATTATTATTATTATTATTATTATTATTATTATTATTATTATTATTATTATTATTATTATTATTATAATAAATGGGTCTGCAAGAGTCGGCTCATCAAGCACGGGAAGTTGTGCCTTGAACTGCTCTGCTCCTGCTTCGCATGGTTGGCCTTTCTTGAAACAATGGATCTCTGAATCTTGAGAGCCATCAACGGCTAGATTTAATGCGAAGGACTTAAATGACTTTGTAATTACCTCAGGAAGACTCGAACGCTGTGGCAATTGTTCGCCCAAAATTACGGAAATCTAGTGTTACACCGAGAGTTACAAGATCTGGACGTGGCAAAACCGCTTCGAAACTATATTCTCACAAATGATGGACGATTATGAAGTGATTGGACATCTCCCTAAAGGCGCTGTTACACTAGGCAATTTTTCGTGCAACTTGTCTCGCAATTTTGTTGCGAGGCAAGTTGCACGAAAAATTGCCTAGTGTAACAGCGCCTTAAGTTGATGGCATTATGCCTAACCAAATTTTTGAAACGGCCTACAAACAAAGGGAAAGTTACGGTAAAGGGCAAGCGAGTTAACAGAGGGGGAGGTTATGGCCTGGAAATCCCTTGCGAGCATAGGTTTGAAGGCGATTCATTCTCCATTACATGGCTGAAAAACAACCTAACTGAAGAGGAATTTCAAGCTGAAGAGTGAAGCATATCTTCAAAACGATCATTTTTTTTTGCGTTTGTGATTTTGTACTGTACTTAAGCACATTGCAGACATCTGCAAAGCGTTAACGACACTTGAGAGCCGATTGTCAGTTTACAGTAGCTTTGCAAATGATATTTCTTTATAGTGATGATGGATTGCATTTTAAACACAATTTAAACACCACATAAAATGGCATATGGCTTAGTTTCCGTTCAGGGGTGGCCGCTTAATACAGGTAAAAATAACAAAGAAAGACAAACATGGGACTGCTGCAGGGTGGCCGCGGCCGCTTAATAGCGGTGGCCGCCTAATATAGGTAACAAATACAGCGTTTGTATGAGCGAAAAATCGGGACTTTGAAAGCTGGCCGCTTAATAGAGGGTGGCTGCTAATACAGGGCCGTTATATACAGGTTCGACTGTATTCAAGTGCACATATCTCTGACGAGTACCTATTCTTGTAATTCCTAACGTTTTCGTCTTCTACAATATTATCTTTCGCGGAAAAAAGGAACAACTGCTTAATCTACAGGTTTCAATCTGCCCTGTCGCGATAGCTAAAAGTTTCGGACGTTCCCTTGCCTAGCTAGAACATCCGAAAAGAGTAAATATTTTGTAGGGCAGCACCAAACTCACTAGACGAGGTTGTAAAGCAAATCTAAGGAATTCCGAGAGATGCCATCGTTGGATGCCCCTGATGAAAAAGAAAGTCCTTCTCCTTCTGTTTCTGTGGTACTATGATTTTCAGTTGCTGTCTCTGATAAACCAAGCTGAAATCTTATCCTTGAGACGGTTTACTTAAGCTTGGTTTGCACTACCGACATAATGACATAACGGGAAGGTCGCCCAAACGAAAAAAGCAGCTTATGTTTTTTATGTCACCAGTGTGAACAACACACCATGACAACATAATAGGAACATAAAAACATGAACATAATGGCATAAGGAAAAACCTGATTTCTTTATGCCGTTATGTCAATGACATTATGTCGTTATGTCGCAAGTGTAAACCGGCATTAGGGAACTCTATTTCACATTGCAAGCAAACCAAACCGAAAAGAGCAACATGTGCTCGAAAAATTACTTTAATGATTGTTTGCTTGCTTGCTTGTTTGCTAATTACTCTCTGTTCCGTTCACAGTCACTTCTCAGAAAACCGTAGCGTTACCGGCGTTAATCGGTCACACAGTTACTTCCGGCTGCATTTTTTAGTACAGTCGACTCCCGATAACTCGAACCCTCGCTAACTCGAACCTCGCGGTATAAACTCGAAGCAATTTTCATTTCCCTTCGGGTAATTTTGTATATAATTTTACCCTCGGTAACTCGAACTCCCGATAACTCGAACCTTTTTCTATTTCCCCTGAAGGTTCGAGTTATCGAGAGTCGACTGTATTTTCCTCATCATTGGCAAGGAATAAGCTCGGAAAATGTGAGTAAATTAAGACATTCAAACATTTGGAATCACCTTTCACGACAGCAAATGTAGTTCCTGCAAATGCTTTAGAGCTTTAGTTGAAATCAGACGCACAAAATCGAAACCTAGCGACCCGATGGACCGGTGAGTAAATCCACGGCGTTTGAATTTAAAGCAATTTTCTGCGTGAGCAATTATTTCGAGTACATTTGCAGCTAACACTTACCGATAGCAAATGAACTGCACAGAAGCGGTGGCTGATGGACTGTGAATCCCATTCTCAAACAGGCATTAAAATTTACGAACATACGTGTGCGGTTGCCTGCTTCTAAACAACACCGCTATTCGGTAATCTGATCACCGGAGTCCAACCAACCAATGAACATGTGACCAATCTTTTCATTTCTAAGAAGTTTCACAAACCATCCATCACAAAGGTTTCCTAGTGCCAATCAGAATGACTCCGCAATTTTAAAAACAAAAACTTGAGTCCCCAGGGACTCTTCTTCACAGTCGGCTTCTTCTCCTTTTCAACCTTTTTTTTAATAACAGGTTAACGTGGGGGCGTCGACCGTGAAACCAGGAACACTAAACATTCTGGAATATGCCAACATTTTGTAATTATTATTTTAAAAAACGTAAGTAAAAATAAACACTGAAAAAGCAATATTTAAATTAATTAATTTGAGTTGTTGTCATCTTCAAATATAGGCAGGCGAGGGGCTAGGGTGGGGCTGTTAGATACAAATTGTGCAAGTTATCGCAATGGCTGTGAGCTTACCTATAAATCGTTTCCACTCACGTGACCATCGGCCATATTGATTTAGTGAAACCATACCACATATTTGCATAAAAATGGAGTTCAATTCCCCGAGGATTCTTTTGGGACACCAAAATGGTCGCCGTTTTTTTGTTTAGGTACACCAACATGCCCGCCACGACGTAATGTGAAAACTATCTGTTGGCATCCCCGGCCTGCTAACATTGTTCGCCAAGGCTTTAATCGCGGGACGGACAACCCTATATGCCTCCGTGATGGCGAGAAGACCTTAATCAAATTTTGAATTTTGGTTGACGAAAGATTCACATTATTCGCGGTAAATTTCTGGCCCGTTTTTTCCATCGGGTTGTAGAGGAGTCAGGACCGATGCCATCTTGGTTTCTTATGGCGAGCGAAATCAGGGGAGAGCACAAAAGCCATCTGGGGACGGGTACCATCCCCTGATTCACTCACCAGGAGAAACCGAGACGGCAGCGGTCTACCGCTTCCAAAGATATAGAAAGATATAGGACTTTGAACAGTCTAGAAATTTAACGCCCAGGACCGTTTTGTTCGAAACGGGTTCAGTGCTAATCCCGGATAAATACCATGACAACCAGTAGGATTTAATCGGACTTAACCCTGGGTTAGCGCTAACCCGGCTTCGAACAACTCGGCCCAGGTAAATATCATAAAATATTTTTTTCTTTTATGTCGGAAGATAAAACCAATTTATTTTTAATTATCATTTATGTAATATTTATTTATTGCTCTTGTTTGGTTATTTACTTATTTTGATTTTTTTAATGGGTTTTATGTGCATGCACATGCAAAGAAACGATAATGGGATATTCCTTGACGAGAAAGTATAGCATAACTATTTCATTTACCATGTCACTGAAACACATAACCCTACACAACCTGTGTGCTTCAAAATGGCAAGGTTCCGTGAAGTGTCAGTAAATATACAACAGTTGTCCTACATTCTGATTGGCTGGGATTTTCTAAGGCATTGTATAATGGGTGTCATTGAATTCTCTATCTTGAATTATGCATTTCTTGCTTTCGCATTGGCTCATCTCCAATATCAGCCATTATACCTATGTTTGACCTTAAGTCCAGTAAAATGTCACTTAGGCTTAAAATTTTTCGACGGGTACCCAAGTTTCATCGACAAAAAATGAACAGTCTGAAGGTTGAGAATTTAATAGAACAACAATCCACTCGCCCCCGTTGGATACGAGATTGGTTACAGCCAACTCGCCGCTACATACTTCATTGGCTATTATTATTTTTTACCACAAAGCAAGCCCATGGAATAATTGCTAATAATTAATAATCTACTGCTGTCCACATTCCATCAGAAGTCAGTTTAAACTCATCACTCTTGTAATCCATCAGGCAATTTTTCCTTCGATCGTGCACATGTTTGTAAAGGTTCTCATAACAAGAACTAAGTCTGTCCACCCCGGCCAACTGAGCAATGGTGTTGTTATAATCCCACTGTTTTTTTCCTAAAACATGAGCATGCCTCTCCTGCAGACCAGAGGAAAGTTTTTCTTGAAATTCACTTTCTTCATCAGCATTCATCTCTTCTTCAGATGGCAAATGCTTCTGTTCACTCAACACTGCTGCGATAAACTGTGCTTGTAGGCTGAACTGTGGAAATGGACAAATCTTACAGCCAAGTCCAATGAAAGACAGAGTGGGATACTTGGTGTTAAAAATGTGTTTGTAGAGATGAGTTACTCGCCGGTTGTTTCTGACCTGAATGTTACAGTCATCATCCAGGAATGGAAAAGAGAATTGGTATCCAGTGCAGAATAAGATGGCATCTGTTTTCCTCTGCTGTCCATCATCAAACTGGACAGTCCCATCTCTGAACACACAAGATATAGGACAGTGTTGCTGTAGATTTTCTGGAAGTTTACAAGTAAGAGTGTCTCTGTGGCTGAGGTAAACCATATCGGCACATTTCGCTACCTCCAGACAAATATCTTGACCAGAGGCTGCAGCACCAAGAAGAACCACCCGTTTTCCTTGAAAGATGTCAGGATGTCGATAATCATGACTATGCATAATAAGCCCAGGAAACGACTCCAGACCAGGTATCACTGGTACATCAGGGACAAAAAAGTGGCTGAAAAGACAATTAAAATAACATAGGTACACAATATACAACATTTATTTCAAAGTTCCCTGAATGATCACGGTCCTCGACTTCACGAGTCACATTTCTGCACAAGACAATGTTACACAAACCTGTTCAAACTGTGAGCACTTCAAGCCATTGAAATTTTTTTTCTAGACAGTGGCAACATTAGAGTTCCCAACAGGAGGTAAACCTATGACCCTTCAGTTCACATGGGACAAAGTCTGGTTTAATGCCCTAACTTATAAAATGAGTATCAATAAGGCTAAAAAATTGACACTAGGAAAATTACCTGACATGCATTACAATTGATGTAAAATGAGTACCACCAGTTCCTATTTCCATGTTAATTATAATCAGAGGGGACATATCATGAACACAAATGACTGTTAAGGCCAGCGTTGGAGACACAGATTCTCTTTTCCTTGACACAAGCTAGCTGATGAGATTCTGTTGTAGTTTGTGCTGGGTGAACATGTGGTGGTGTTTTGGTTGGTGCAGTCATCTGGCTCTTCTGTCATATTGCTTCATTAGATAACAAACTATTCCACCTAAGTTTTATTCAGCCAGGGTGCCAACATACTGCTAGGAGTACATAAGTTACCCTGTTCTGTACTGGTCTCCCTTTGGTAAGGAAGAGGGGGAACTGGGGATGGGGATGGTAATCTTGCTGGAATCACACACCAGACACCAAAATTAAAGTTCCAGCCATGTGAGCCATTTTGCTCGTGTCACTTAATTATGTTCTGTTGGCACCCATTGTCAGACACCTGTTTCTTAACAAAAAGTTTCCCAATACATGGAATGAAAAGGAACCTACCCATTACAAACAATAACTGCATCAAACTGAAGAACTTGACACTTTTTGGTATCAGCATCTTCCACAATAACTTCCCAATGGGGGTTGCAACTGTCTTTCCCAACAAGAGGACGAACACTACTGACAACAGAATTAAAATGGATGTATTTGTACAATTCAAAGTTGGTGGCATAATCTTCAAGATATCGGAGAACTTGTTGATGCCTCATGAACGATGGCCATTCAGGAGGAAAAGGAAAATCGGGAAAAGCCATGATTTCCTTGGGGAGATTGGTTCTGAAGAAAAAAAAAAGGTCACATTATTAACTAGTATTTGGCACTGAACTTCGTTGTTCACTATTATTTTCAAGAAAATTAAATTTAAAATCTTGCTTTTATGAAATGCCATGATGCTTTTTTTTAATGTACGTTCTATTTTAAAAATATGTTATCTTCAAAAATAGGAAAATTAATGCACATATATGAAAAAATACATATTCAAGTTTGCTTGAAGCTTACAAAACAACTTACAAAATATTCCAGTTACAGGTATGATCTAATACGGACTAAGAAATCAAACATGATGTAAGGTGTACCATACTGCATACTTGGCACTCTAGCCACCTCATTTCTTTCACCACTTTTAAGACACGTTCTGTACAATTATAAACCTGATACCAGAACAGTTCTTAAGAAAAAAAAATCATGTAGTACATGAAAATATTAAATCTGAACAAGAATAACATGAAATGGGCTTGGAAAGAACACATGAACTATCAGTGACTGTTGCCTTATCAGTGATTTTACAGAAGACTAGCTTCAAAGTGGATGAATGGTGAAACATACGAAATGTACAGCTTTATAATACCAATCAAAAAAATGAACAAACCTATGCAAAGAGACAGGATTAACATGACCAAAAGTATGGAAATGAGAAACATTGAATATAAATTGATTATCGAACAAAGGAAAACAGAAATGTTATGTTAGTTGCACAAAAAGAAGAGATACACACTCTGGAATACAGTAAAACCCCACATAAAAGAACAAGTGGATTAAGAACCTGGCTGAACTTTGGTAAAAAGAACATCATATAGTGTCTCGAAAAGAAGCCGCTTCCAAGCCCACTGAATCAATTCAAATGTCGGCTTCACACAGCTTTAATACAAGTAGTGGTATTTGGCATTCGGTAAGAGGTTATTTTTATCGCTGCGATTGCATGACATGATTGCATGATCTGAATATCATCCAACCTCGCTCAACCGGAAACCACCCACAAATTATAAGAGTTAGGGAAGGGGGTGGAGGTGTGAATTCTCAAGCTGGGTAAAGAAGGACACCGGAGTTTTGGGGAGGGGGATCACTGGTTAAGGTTTTGTTGACATTATGATATCATTCCATTAATAGTAACGACAATAGCAACCCGCGATTAGCTCAAAGTAATCGAATGCGGGCTGCTAGAAAAAGTACTGACTGGCATTCCTGTCAAAATGCAGTTTTTGTTGTTGTTCTTTAAACTATCAAACAAGCATTTTTACTGTTGCCAGGATCATATACTTATGATGTAACCTTGTCGTTAATAAATTTGTATGTTTTGGGGTTTAGTGAGCTCCACCATGTTGTCTGTTATTTTAGAGAAAAGTGCAGAGCTTTCGAACTAGAGATCCTTTCCCCGTACAAAGCGGCTGTTTTCTCAATTGAAATTTATTTTGTTTCAATTTTTTATTTTATAGCTGTTCTGCAGCCCGGCCAGATACCAATTGCGTTATTGTATCGTGACATCTGATCATGCGTTTAAATAAATGTTAATTTTCTATTACTACGAGCACAATTTTGGACAGCTACGCGTTTTCGAGGTCTGCGTTTTCGAGGTCTGCGTTTTCCAGGTCTGCGTTTTCGAGGTGTGCGGTCTGCGTTTTCGAGGTCTGCGTATTTCGAACCTGTCGTTACGTAACTCGCGCAAACAAGGTGGCTGACAGCACCAGTTCTGTGTTCTTACGTCGATCGACTGAAATAGATCAAATCGAGAACTGCTGAATATCACGCCACTGATTTGCATCTCACTGAATAAGAATAGCATCTATTGTATTCTGACTCGTTCTTAAAGAAACGCCGCTAAACTACAATTGTGGCGGGGTATTCAGTAGTTACTCCCGAGAAAGTTTATTGGTATTTTTTTATATTTAACAGAATACACCAGCCGGTGCTTTGAAAAACCGAGTGAGCGATCCGAGTGTGGATTTTCAAACAACACGACAGCAAACGACTTGTCTCACCTGAGATTACTATAAACACTTGAGTGAATTGGAAGGCCCCGCTCATCTCTGCCCGTGTTTTCACTGTACACCCATGTTCCACCAACGCAAGAAGATTGTTCAAATACAGAAACCTCGAACAAATTTAATTGACTTGTTAAATGTCTGGCGGCCGTCAGTCCGGCAGCCCCGGCTCCTATAACACACACTCGTAGCAGTTTCATGGTTCTTCAAATTCAACGGCGATAAGCAAGGTGAAAACGCAGGTCGATCATGTGGTCTCATGTCGTCCTTATCATCTCAATCTCGGTCAGCAGTTGGGCCGCCCGGAGAGATGCTGGGAAAATCAACCTCGAACCCAGGCTTTCTCTCTTTTCCTCCTTTGTCGCCGAGAAAGAGGAAAAAAAAATTCCGAGAATTCTACATGAGCTGAAGCGAATAATTTTCGGTTTTAGTATAGAGCGAAAACGGCTTGAAATTATTCGCAGTTCGGCCACGTTAGAAAATTCTGATGAGATGAACAAAACATGAGTGAGACTACCCGGACAAAGGGGCAGTTTGTCGCGAGCAGTAAGTAAGTAGCTTTATTTAAACACGGTATTTCCTTCAGGTATACATTACATTGATGTATAGAAAACTAACTTCCTAACTAATCTAAAAACTAAGATAAAAACTAAAATAAAAATGATAAAAAGAAAACACCTGCTTTACAAGGAGGCCGTGTGTAAAAACAAAATATCGTTAATTAAGTATTTGTCGATCAAAATGTATGTCTCTTAATTTTCCCTTAAATATACTAGGGGATGTCAATTGCCGCACCTCCAAAGGCAAGCGGTTCCATAACACACTTCCGCTGTAGGAAAGACTTCTTTTATAAAATTCAGTGCGGGGTTGCGGAACAGCAAGCTTGTATTCATTCTGCCTGAGGTTATAGCTAGTTAAGTCGCAGCGACGAACAAAACCTGAAGTCAGGTATTCTGGAGCAGTGTTATTTACAATGCAATGCATCATTATTGCCTTACTGACTGCGCGCTGATGATTTCCAAGATTTCCATCGATGTGAACACCCAAGGATTTTGAAGTCGAAACGTGTTTAATCGGAAACTTGTTAATTTCAATTATAGGATTCCTTTCTAGCGTTGACAGTCTTTGCCTAGACCCAATTAATAAAAATTCTGTCTTAGTCGTGTTTAGTGTAAGTTTGTTCGCTGCAAGCCATATACGAATTCTATCTAAGTCTATGTTAACGCAACGCTCTATTTCTTCAACATCATTACTCGCATGGGTGATACTGGTATCGTCAGCATACATTCTTGAACATGAGTGCATAAGGCAATTCGGAAGGTCATTTATATATAGTAAAAACAAAAGGGGCCCCAAAATCGTTCCCTGCGGGACACCGCAGGGTAAGGACATTTCGGATGACCTGTTGCAATT
>BLFK01000222.1:955434-997934 GCA_014634185.1 Astreopora myriophthalma | reverse complement strand
TCCCCTCTGAGATAACCCTCAATATTTTCTAAGAAAGTGCCCTTCCCTTTTCTTTTAATCAATAACTTAATTTCGACCTCCTCCCCATAATTCTTGTTGTCCGTTTTTTCGTATTTGGGTGCATGAAGTCGACTAGCCACTGCCACATGATGCAGTGGGCGAGACCATGGTACACTGAAGAGACTACTTTCATAACGTTAGCTTGTACCTCACTGGACTGCCTCTGCTTCTCATTTCAGTATTTTGAGTGCAAGGAAGCCGGGAGCAATTGGTGATTATTAACCGTGTCTGCCTTGTCTCTGGATAATGTACATGTCATTGTTCTTCCAGAATTGCATTGCGTTAGGGATGGGATACGGAAGGAGTTATTAAGTTTCATAGATTTAATATAGTTCCAAGTGGGTTTGATGGTATTTGAATCCAATGAAGCTCAAACAGTTCCAAACTTGTCATTACGATGTAGCATTCGGGTTCTTTGGTCGAGAGACGGTCTATGTTTCCGAAATGTAGTCCAGTCAGCCTCAAATTTCAGTTTCCGAGCTTTACCGTAGAGCTTTCGTTTCTTCCTCAAGACGCGCCTCACGCTTGAGCCGTCAATACAAGGTGGGGAGTGATTGTAATTGATCGTTTTGGGAAGTGTGTTCCCGTGGACTCCACAAGAGGTCTTAACAGTCACATACTATTTCAACGTAGTATTATATTTATTCTTATTGGTGTTTAGGGTTAACAAATGAGTGGAATAAGGTTTTCGTAAAGAACGGGTATTCCAAAAACACAATCGTTAATACTGTAGAGATTGAGGCGAACTAAGGCTCGGAATAGTCTGGACACTACTAAGAGTAACACATGATTTCGGATGCCGTCCACGATGGTTGCACCTTTTGAGTAATCCTAAAAGAAGGCGTATCCTGTGTATTCCGTTCATTCAGCTATCGGGAACAGAGTAAACAGAATGCTATTCTGTTCATTCCTAAAACTGAAAAAGTGCCAAAAGAACAGGTCAACCGAACATTCAGTGTATTTGTATTCCGGATAGTCCCAAAAGACTGTACCGTCCCTTAGAACCAAAAGTAACATCCTCAATCGCCAAGCTTCAATTCTTTCAGTACATTATGTAATCTCCACGAAGTTATCTTCTTCCTAGCAAACATCGATTTCTCGAACCCACACCTCCTAATAATAATAATAATAATAATAATAATAATAAAATTTAGAGAGTTTTATTTATATCTTAAAGCTATACAATGGATAAAAACGATTAAAACTACAAAATTCGATAATAATTTTAAAAAACTTCTACTTTAAAATTACAATATTAAAATCACAAAAAATAAAAGAGTCATTGTCAAAACAAAACAAAAAACAAAAAAAAAAGAGAAAAATCAGCTAAAAGAACTACGTGTAGTGGATACTTCCACTTCTATGTCAGTGTCTTGCATATTAGGAGTGCGGCGTTTCCTCGTGCGCGAGCCTCTCAAGCATGTTATCGCTGATCGAAGTATCGCAAAAGACACTTTAGTTCTAATCCAGGAGACTGTGGACGCATAACTCTCTTGCTTCTTTGAGGCTAGTAGCTCTGCCAGACGGCTATGGTAACGCAGACATTCCTCTGACATACCACCAGTGGTTGTGAAAACGAGTGGAGTAAAAGTTCCCTGTTCTATTTCTAAGACTCTAGCAGAGTACTGACGCTTCTTCTCGTTGTTGTGTCGTCTAAAGATTTGCTTCGAGGTGAGATTCCTATAGGAGTCAGCGTTAGGGTGGCATACCCTGACATCAAAGAACGCTGACTGCTCTCTCGCCCAGAAGCCCCGCGCACGGATATCCAGCCGTGCGTCAGGAGCTCTGTTAGATCCTCCCAGCAGAACTTCCCCTGTGACCTCTTGGAGAGTTGGCTCCACCTCGACGTCGTTGCAGACCACTCGTAGCATTTCCGCCTCTAGATCTCGCAACTCGTTATGGCGCCGAATTGTGAATCCGCCGTGTTTACATATCATCGCGTGATCAACGTCGAAGCGCTCCCCACAAATACACTCAGTTGGTATGTCACTGAAGTCCCACCCGTATCTTAACTTGATGGCATCCCTAAACTCCCTCTTATTAAGAGAGTAGTTCATTTCCTTCAAAGGTAGGACCGTTAACCAGCTTGAGGCGCCCTTGTCTCTTGCAAGATCAACAGCGCGTTGGGTTTTCATTGGCAGCGCCTCGATAACACGATCTAGATCATGCCGCGCATGCACAGACTTTACTTCACGTGCGCACCGCTGTGCGTCGGCGACACTCTCCTCACAGGGGGGCTCAACGGCTTGCCTCATGATCTGTTGCACGAGGGGACCAGTTGCGCACATAGAGGCCTCGTATTCTTGTTGCGATGGATTCACAGGATTGACCATGCCAAGGCCCCCTATGCGCACTGGCAGCGCAATGAGATCGCGCTCTGCATTCGAGACCTGATGTTCAGTCATCGATGGGATCAACACATTGGAGATGGCGGATTCTAAGGGCTCGAGTAACTCGGCGATGTCGGGGAGAGTTCTCAGGAAGTAGGTCCACCGATGGCGCAGACCAAACGTAAAGGCCGCATAACTTGCCTGGGGCTGAGAGATGGCAAACTCAGCCAGCTTAGTAACCTGGCGAACGCATACACCTTATTCCAAAATGGCCACCATTTTAATACTCTTTTGTTCTTATTCAAATTAGCCCTTGTTAGCTCGTCTTTAAGCCCAAAATTCAAAAGAATATTTTACCTTGAACGAGGCAAAAAGGGCTAATTTGAATAAAAACAAAAGAATATTAAAATGGCGGCTATTTTGGTATAAGGCGTATACCGTTCTATGCTTGAATTTGCGTTGGACGTACGAGAACGTTGCTTGCGGTTGCACCCAATCTAGCTTAGCTATTAAACTAGTAATTACCATGAGTAGGTGGAGTGCTGTCGAGAGGTAGACACAGGAAATAGAGAAAATGTAACATGGCCTCCTTAGTTGTATGTGTATTATTGAAAATCATGAGTTGATATGGAATCGCGTCTATGCCGTAGCTTGTGAACCTCCCCTGGGTTAGCTTATTTTTACTATGTGTAGATCCCCCCGCTGAGAAGCTTGTTCCTAACAGGGAAACTGATCCAGTTAATCAAAGAAATATTTGTTTTGAAGGTAAGATGACATAACAGGGAAAAAGAGCTGGTTGATGCTATTGGTTTAGGCAGATTGATTGCAAAATTTCATAATTATGAGAGAACATAGTAATTGTTCAGAATTAATTCGAATTGTTTACAATTAATTGGAATTATTTGTGACTGGGAAAATGTACGTATAAGCGTTTCTTATTGCGGAATAGTTAGCTTTTCTATGTACGCTGTTATATTCCTATTCAGTTATTTTGGAATGACTGGAATACATCGTTATTCTTAGATATCCGTCACAAACACGTCCCACCTAGTAGTACTAATTTAGACCATTCACTGCATAGCCGTTATTAACCATCAGAACACGAAAAACTTTATTGACAGCACTTGCTTTTTCGAACTGTAACGGTTATTAACAACTACAAGATATGGCGATGTCTAACGCCAGCAACAATCAGCCAACTCAATTTTAACTTGAACTTGTAACTGTTTACATATCAACAAGAACGTACGCGTACTGCAATAATTCAATATCAAATCAGATCTAACTTTAACAAAGAAATTATAGGCCGCTGTAAAACACATGCAGCGTCAATGTTGATATGAATACATGTTTGCTAAGTAATGTCTGCTTTAGCTTCAGGATTACCAAAACGTTCGTGACCGTGATGAATACTTCCACAAGCGAATAATATTATATTCGACATAGCAATGGAAGCAGAAAAAAAAAAGCAATTAACTTTTCCATCGTTTCTTCGCTGCCAGCCGCACACACAAGCGATCGCAACATGTCTTACCGCACCGCATGGCAAAATGGATCAAATATGTCATTCGCAACAACGCTGCCCTTGTTACCATGGGCACAACGCAGACATCCAGAAATCCAGAAATACGTGCATCTCAAATCGAGCAGGATTAGAATGGCTGCCTCGTAACCTCGGCAGCAACAATTTTCTGTACCGAATATAGTTCTTATGGGCTCAATTTTACCTAAAAATATTGAAAATTCGTTGAAGATCATCTATAGATGGATAACAATTTAACGGTCTATGATACCTATAACGTCCTCGTCGAGTGTCACATTTTTGTAAGTAGAGAAAACAGCTCGCTGTCATTGCTGGAGAAAATTCACATAAATATAAAGCGAAACATATTAATTGCTTTTTTTGGATTTCTTTTGCCTTTGTTTTTCTTTAATTAAGTGTTTTTCTTTTCTTAGTGCTTAACACTACTTCATTAGTCGTTAGTATTTGTTATTGTCCCGTTTACTGTTTGCAGCTTACCGTTATTCTGTTACTCATTCGTATTGTTGCGTCATTTTTTGTCAAGTTTTTTAGAATAAATAGGACCTAGGTCAAAGTTTTTTATGCCAATAGTTTTACAAGCAGCACGTTTTTATTTCGTTGAGTCAGTACACCGTTAAGGTAAATCTTTCTTCGTGTTATCCGTTTCTTTCTTATTTGTTAACTATCGTTTCAAGTTTCATTTACTAATTCCTTATTTTTTTGGTTTATATGTAGTACCGTGAGAGTGTGGATATTTAATAAAGAGTTCGAACACGAACACGCATAACTTCGGTTACCTATAACATAAATTAAACAAAGCGCATGGGAGCACTTAAATTTGGAAGCTCGCCTCCCATTCGACCTAACACACGGTAGCATGATTCGAACTTCATTCAGCCTGAACCTGCAAGCAATGGCCCGTCGTAATGTCAAGATCAATATGGCTACTACTTAAAACATGGGATGGAGGTGATGTTTAGATGGCGGCTAAACCCTGATGGCCACTAAGCCCTGAAAGACCGCGATACTCGCATCCCGTGAACGACACGATTAGTACACGTTCCTTTTCGTCGAACGGAATAATCATAAACCCACCAGGGGATAATTTTCAAATGAGTGTCGAAAAATCAAAACCAAAGTAATCACAAAGCCAATCACCTTCCGAAGGAAACGCTCCTTTCAGCTAACCACAAATCATTTCGAAGTGTTTTGTTAAGAAATAGATAATCTGATCGTGTTAATTGATTCCTTGATTGACATTTGATTACCTTAACACCTCAGAGATTAGTAACATTATTAAGACCGGGCAGTACGTGTAAAGTTCACTTTTTGCTGGGACGTTTTGTCAACGGATCTATGCTAACCTGTTTGTTCACCGGCCTGTTTTTATATATCTGCTAACCTGTGGTAACCGAAGTTTGAGGACTGTTTAATCTACTGGATTTCGTCACAGACGTAAGTTATCAATGATGTGAGATCTGTTGAAATTAAGCGCTGTAGTTTGTATTTTATTGATTGTAGTTCAAATAAGCTGAAATTATGTAATATTTCCCTTGTAGATCGAATAAAGACAGAAATTGGGATAATTATGCGATTTGCGTATTCCAGTAGATTATTAGCCATTTTCCCCGGACCACGAAGTAATTCACGACTTGCTTTTACCAGCCAATTAGAATGCAAATCAACGAAAGGCAGCCGACAGCAAACGCTGGAAAACGAGAGGGACGACGTCGCTGTTGCCTTGCATCTCACTGTTTGAAAAGTTCACGAAAGTTTTTCTTAAATCCAATCGCGTAGCAAAGCAAAAGAAAAGCAATTGCTTAATTCATTTCCACACTCGATTGAAAAAAAGCTCCAACAAGCCAAATGTTGCTACGTACACAGTACCCTGAGGTACTGAACGGCCGTGGTCCGCTATATACAGCATATACCTCCAGCAGGCGATCACCACAAAATAATTGATTTTTCTGCCCCATTTCACTTTCAATGATTCCCCTCTCGGTTTGAAGCACAAGACAGAAGGAACATTCATAGCTCAATTAGCACTTATCCACTAATCTGGGGTTAAATACCACTCTAACCAAGGATTAGCAATTATCTAGCTAATTTCAAATCATCCGGCTGTATCTAGCGACACGCGTCAGGCGTTGAACAAATGTGATGAAATCAGTCAGATTTAACACTTAAAATCTCACGGATTGCGGAATTTTGCGATAAATAAGCGGATTCGAACTGGTACATGAAAAGGTTGTTCGTCGTGATCATTGGATCGCGGATCAAATGAAATTGTAGGACCCGGGATTCGGAATGGTGTCTGCCTGGAAGTTCGAATTGTGGATCCGATTGTTACTTTAGTTAGTATGTTGTGCTTTTGTTGGCTAATTTTAAAGTGGAGTGCGTCCTGATTTGAATGAAAATAACCACGTCGGAACCTCGGGCCAAAAAGGAGGCACGGACCGGTTGAGTTGCTTCCCCTATTCCCCTGCCCTGCCCCTCCCCACCACCACCACCTCCCCCTTCAGTCAATAATATGTTTGTCTTATCTCTCGTTATTTCCATTTAACGATAAGAGCTATTTTCTAAATTCTGGTCTGTTTCCATTGTCATTTCCAATAATCCGTCAGAGCGAGACACTGTCAGATAGGTGACGCGCCACTTTTGACAATTACGCACACTTATCAGTGTTCTAAATTACAAATTATACTGGTTCCATTTTCAACATTTTCAGATGTGGGTCAGCGTTTCAGAGATCACAACAGGCGTCAAACTGTGGACCCTCGCCTTGCGTCGTGTTCCACGACGTTTTGCTCTTTGCACCGGTTCTACCGAACAAACCGGCAGCAGAATGGAAATCTGTTCGCTAAATAGTCTCTATTCATCAATTTTATTAAAACTTACTGGTCCGTTGTACAGTATATCTCCACTGTCTCATAATGTTTCGTTTTTAAGCAGCCGGGATCATCTTAGTATTTCATACCAGTATAAGCAATCGTACCCGGCAAGGTTTCGCGGTTTGAGCCGGACGCTAATTTTAACTCGTTTTATGGACCTTTTCACCGAAATTATAGAGATTTCCGGTATTTATTACTTGGTTTTGGACTGTAAAAGAATTACACTCGAGCTGGTTGGGCAAAAGATGCCGGACTGGGAGTTAGCCGTTAGCTGTTGTTAACCACGAGCCCCTTCAAAGCACACTGCGTGCAGAGCCTCTCTATTAGCTACTGAAAGGCTCTGCTAGCAAGGTGCTTCAAACACCTTCATAACAAGCGCCAAATTCGAACTGTTTATATTATAACATTGGCCGTTTCGCAGAGCTTTCAAAAAGTGAAATGCGTCTTCAATTTTTAATCTGAGCAATATAAGGACTTCTTGCCGGATCACTAAAAACTGATCAGTTTGGTTTCCACTCGGTTGATACCGTAAACTGGCAAAGGTTACAGTTCAAGCGCCAGCCTTTCAGTCAGACTCGCTCTTTGGGCCGCCAATTTGCCATCTGAGACCACATTAGTGCTTTTCTCGCCCACCTGACCATGGCAACGCCTACTTTTCTTTGGAAATTCACTCCTTCATACGTATACGTGTACAATAGAAGCTTCTAGAATGGTTGTCAGTTCAATGTCGAGAGTAATTACGTGAGTTCGTGATTGCTTTGGGTTTGGTTTGCTCTGTGAACAAATCAAAACAACTTGCGCGAACTTTTCAACCAATCAGATACAAAACTAAAAGCAATTGCGACTTCGTTACTCTCGTTTTCCCGCCCTTGGCGCCGGCTGCCTTGACCTACTTTGCGTTCTGATTGGCTAGTAAAACAGAGTGGTGAATTACTTTGTTTTGTGTTTAGCCGAAAGGTGTATTTCCTTCACAACGTGATTCGCCCTGTAGTTACTTAGGTTTCTGTTTTACATACGACAGTAAATTGAAAACCGCTCTAAAGCGCCGATTTCAAATTGTTTCGACAGCGTTCTTTTTTATTTTATATACTTATTTATTTATTTATTTTCAAAATAACTCCTGCTACAATCACTTTGTTGCCCTTTGTTATTCACTCAGTATTGATGCTCTAGCTAAGGAAAGAAAGGTGTTTATCCCAAGAGATGTAAGCACTGATCGGAAAGACGTTCACAATAGTTAAAATTTTAGCCATTTTCAAGTTCTCATGGATAAGGCGAGGTTTGAACTATTAGCCTGCGAGCAAGCTCTCTATGAACTATGAGTCATCGAGACATGGTGGTGGAGTGAGCTATAAAATGAAGCGTAATAACCGATGAGGCGCAAAGAGTCAAACACATAGCAAAGTGAAATGACAACATCATTATGCCAAGAGTTCAGTGACACATGACTACACGACTCTCCGATGCCAAGGTCACTGAAAATATTCCATCAATCGATACGAAATAAAGACACGCAACTATGCAAGCTACAATGGAAAAGCTACCTACTGATCAAAGTAACTTCTTGACGAAAAACAGTTTAAAAGCTCTGCGTCACCTTTAATGAACTGCAAGATATTCAAATTTAAGGCAGCAATAAATCATACGAGACATTATTTGCCGGCTGCATGTCTAATTACTCTTTGCCTTAATTTCTGTTGTTGTTAAATATAGTATTCACAGTCTAAAATGGACTTTGTCCCAGGCTGAGCATTGGGCAAATGATGCACGCAGTGGAAGTGTAAATTGTTATCAGGCTTGGGAAAAAGCCTTTTGTAGGTAATTACAGAGATCGCACAGCGGCTCGCGCCGCCGACACTCCTCGATCAGTATTTCTATTTTTGTACTTTTTTTGTACGCATGTCCGGTAAATTGCCGATTTCTTTACACCGTAAGTGAATCCACGCAACGAAGGTCGAGCCTCATACCCTTGTCAATCGGATACCCAGGATCAACCCCTCATTTACTTCAACACGTCACTCTGTAGAAGTTCAAGTATAATACGGGATCACGAACAGATTTTGCGAAGGGTTCAAGCGTCATTAAAGCTCGGCAGCTGGCCATCTGGAAGGTAAATATTACTCGTATGTCAGCAGCAAAAATAACTCTTTCCAATCACGAATTGTTTCTACGTGGTGAGCAATTTCCAAAGCGGTAATTTTGCAGTGACAGGGTCATCCTAGAGAGTGAAAACAAGCTCATTACTGGTGCAAATGTGTTTACATATCATTACACAGGAGACAACTTAGCGCACCCGCTGAGTGCGTGTGACATTTGGGCCATGGTCGACTGGATGTATGGATTGCGATAAGCGTTCTAAAAAAAGAACACTTTTTGCTTGTTATTAATTTTCGTGTAGCCTAACCGCATGGTTAATATTTATAAGCATACATTGATTCGAGAAACCACCGCAAGCAAGCCTTAGCCCTGGTACGGCTGATGTTGGCTAAGTTTGATCCGAACGCCGAGTTTAGTGGTAACTTGTGGTTTTCAAAAACAGATCATACCTGGTTGATAATCGCCTTTCTTACGACAACTGCGTATTTTCAAACTAGATGATCTTAGATCTTTTAAGGCGATTTGAAATGGAAGGAAAATCAGATATGCTTGACTTTTAAGACAATTGCAGATAGAAAGATCACATTGGCAAGCTGAGCTTGAGCGGTGATTGGAATATGGTCGAAAGCATTTTCGGAGGCAAAGCCACATACCCTTTAGGATGCTATGAAAGAAACGTGTTTCAGGCTCCACTGGTGGAAAGGAGACTTTCTGTGCAATCAACTCATTTGAAGACAATTTCAGAAACGGGCGATGACAGTGCTTTGGTCGATGGCGCAAGAGATGAGCCCGAAGTCCAAACCGTCTCAAACGAAGGACCGAGCAGCTATCGTCGACCTCGAACAATGTCTTTGCCTGCGATTTACCGGGACGGTTCGTATCTGAGAATAAGGCCAGCTATAACTGCGGCTGTCTCTTGCCAAAAGCGCAGATATTCCGAGCCATCTCTTCTCGCAACAAAGCAAATTCTTCACCGCTTATCACCTCGTTCGAATGACAAGTCTAGCTTCGGTGATGAAAGTGAAAATGGGTTCTGTAAAGGACCTGCCGCACCAAGCATTGATCGTGGATGCACCACGAGGCACGAAAGCACTAGGCAGGATTTATCGACGCCTAGGAGACATTCTGATCCTATGTGCTATGTAACAGATCATGTACAAAAGTCGGGATTATCGATGGAGCAAGGGGGCAAGCCGAGGAATAAGGTGCTCTCACCTGAAGTGACAGTGTTATCAATGCAAAGTCAGACACCGCATTCGCGAATAGATGATGCTGGGTTCGGTCCAAGATTCCTTCGGCGGCGAAAGTCTTCTCTCGTGCCGGTGCCATTCAGCTCACCAATAAAGGACACTCAAAAACCTAGAAATAATCAATATTTTACTCGCCCCGTGTCGTTCCCTCCGAGTAAAAAAGAGACCAAACGACATTGCAATCTTCCGTCACTGAATTTGAAGCCCAGAACGGGCACATTCTCCACAAGGAAGGGTTCGAACGAACATGGCAATCAGACTACAATCGACCAAGATTATAATAACAACTGCCAAGTTGAAGAACAGACATGCGGGAACGAGGAGGAGAACAAAGATTTGGAAAGCAAATACGCTGGAAATGAGGACATATTAGTACAATGGATGAAGTTTTTTGGATAATGTGCTTTTTTGTCGACGGAATAGTGCGCAGCCAAACAAGGCAACACCAAGTTGACATTGTTGTTATAAAACACGTACTAGTTTCTTTTACTTTGTAAATTCGAGCTGTAACAAAACTACCCAAACTTCAGCGCGAATTGTTTGTTTTAAATAAATAATTGAAACTGAGAAGGCATTTCCGACAACTTTATTGTCTCGTTTGCCAAGAAATTTGAACATCATTAATAGTTGTCTGAGGCTGGAGTGTCCCTGAATTGTTGTTTTATGGTAAGAACTAAAAACTGATTTTGTTGAAAGATAATCTGAAAGAAGAGTCAAAGATGATTGATTAATTCGTTCGAAACGACAAAATTTCCCATTTCCCACACACTGGATCTTATACTGCTTACAAATGAAGAACTCGTTTTACATGAAGATTGTTAACACCTGCTTATATTTAGCCTAAATATTCTGGACAAAGCAAGCTCAATTTCTAAGCGAAAAAAAAATGTCGCCGGTACTGATTTGAAAGTCCTTTAATTAACCGAGCTTCCGGTATTACCTGGGAGACACACAAAAAAGAAAAATATGATCGAATATAAGTTTGGTTGAACAAACCCGGAGGCAAATTATCAGTTTAAAAATATCTCAACACAATCTGCTGTCATTCAGCGTCAAAAACCGATAGGCAAATTTCCAACTTTGACGGGCAAGTGTTGCCCACGCTGGCAATCACATTCATAATAGCTTGGCTGAAGATTTTATTGTCCTTTCTTACTTCGGTGTGAGTACATTTTCCATTTCTCAAAAGAAGCCTACGTTTTAAAGTCAACAGAGTATATAAACAATAGGGTTATCGTTTGTCTCGAAGATCAAAACACCCAATGGACAAAAATTAATTATTGTCTTTCTTGATTTTCTGCAAACAACCACCGAGGCCTCGGTTGCGGCTTGCCAGGATCAATTTCGCGAATTACTGTAAAAAGTCAGATTAGAAATTGACATGCCGATATTATTTCTTCGCCCATTGTACTGTTTATACTAGTCATTTATGCATTTGCGTCGATTTTATTTCAGTGAGTTTTTCCCTTTCATTTTTTTTTTGCATTGAATTATTCGTTTATTTCCTCTTTTGATTTACGTTTTTACATTACAGTTCTTCCTCCCTCTGTAATATGATTTCAAATGTTTCTACCTCCGCGAAAACCAGCTAGTTTACAATCAAACAAAACGACTAGAGTCTCGCATCTTCAAGCTGAACTATAGACATGAATTTTAATTATTACTTTTTGTAGATTAACATCAATTAGCCATATATTAGCTCCTTGCTGTCAAACGAAAATGATATTTCCGCATATCAACGTTTCCTTCGCTGCTGGAAATAAAAAAACGGCTAGTGAAAATCTCAGCGGGTTGTGTGAATGTCTTCTGTGTAACTTTGTTTGGCAAGAATGTGTAAGAATTACAAAGCCATTCATTTCTCACAACCACTTTCGTGTTCCACATTTTTTCTGAATTGTGGGCGTGCACCTCGAGATTTTTCTTTATTTTTCTGGCAATTATATTGGCTCTTAACAAGAGCCGGAAATACTTTGTTTTAATGTTCTTACGTTCTTTTGTTTGTTCCGAGTAGTTTAACGAATTCGTTCTGCTCACGAGTCGAATAAAAATATTTTTCTCCTGACGACAGAATTGTCGGTGACAAAGGAACGAAATATAATTCCATTTTAATTTCTTTCTCTGTCATATTTTCTTTAAATAAACCTTCGTAAAAGTTGATAATCAGTGGAAATTAAAACTCGGAAAATATTATCATCCCAGCGATCCAACGTATGTAAGTGAATTAGTCAAATAAAAATTATGGGACTTATTTTTCCAATTTCCTTGTATCGCCGTTTTACAATGAATCGAGTTAGTTTTCGCCGGTCCAAGGCATTAGATCAGATTCTAACATAAGCGCGAGCGAGACTAATTCCAATTCAAACATTTAGAGGGTTTTTGGCCCTCTTTACTAGTAGAAAAAAATATACACGTATAAGTGTATTTGCATTTCGTTTTCTGGGCAATTGTTGATTTTAACGTGAACGGATTTGATCATGGAGTATTCGCCAAGCTAGTGTTAAAGGCCAAAGTTATTGAGTTATGGAACGAAAGACGGACCGTGGGGTGTCGATAAGACCCCAACACGGAACATGCTAAATCATTTTTTTATTATTAATATTTTCCGTTATATATTTAACAATTATTCCACAAGCGCGCGTTGGATATGAGATGGTAAACAGCCAAGGAGGCGCGTGGCGCGGAGTTGGCCATAACCAATCTCATATCCAACAAGAGCGAATGGAATAATTGTTTTATTAAATTTCAGTATTAAATTCATTTTGTGCACGGGAAGTCTCATTTCCCGCACAAATTTCTCAGCTTGGCATTACTTGGCACAATCAGTTTCCAAATAAGGTCGAACGGTATATCAGCTGATAATCGAGATTGAAATAAACGCTAGAAATAAACGCAATATTCGCGGTTGAAAATGTAATATATATATACAATATATACTTACAATATTCAGCTGAACTATACTAATAGCTATGGTTACAACAGCTGCTTACAAAATTGCAATAACGTACACACATCAAAACAGCAAAGTACTTGCACAAATTTAAAAAGTTCCGGAACATGCCAAAATTATTATCAATATAATTATTATTGTTATTATTGTTTTTATTGTTATTACTAGAAATACGTGACTCGCAAAACCTTTGACTGAAAACAAACATAAAAAATTCAAAATAAATCAATGAACCAAAAAAGCATTAAAAATTATTTAATTAAATTAAAACAAACTCGTCTTATCTACGAATATGACAGAAAGAAATATATACATATATATATAATGCAATTCATGCAATTGATCCCAATGAGTAGAGGCTCATCTCTTTAAAATATTTTGAGTGGGCGGAGAGGGTTTTAGGTATCCCCAGCCTGCTAACTTTCGTCTACAACATTCCCAATCACGATATATAACTTTCTAGACTGTTCACAGTCCTATATTTTCCCCTCTGGTTGAAGAAGTCGACCGCCGCCATCTTGGTTTCCTATGGTGAAATCAGGGGATTTCACCCGTCCCCAGATGCATTTTGTACTCTCCCCAGATTTCGCACGCCATAAGAAACCAAGGTGGCAGCAGCGGTCGACCTCTTCAAGAAGATGGGAAAATATGCGACTGTGAACAGGCCAGAAATTTACCGTCAATGGGAATCTTTTGTCAGATTCGATCAAAATTCAAAACTTGATTAAGTTCTTCTGACAATCGCAGAGCCACATCACGTGATTAAGCTCATAGCGAACAACTGGTTTACAGAATGGGGATACCTGGAACACCACGTTGAGACGTCGTCGACTTAAGGGATTTTTAAGGAGTGAGTCTACACTTATTGCGATCAGTTACATGAATTGTATCCAGAAGCCCCCTTTATTCATTCATTCATTCATTCATTCATTCATTCATTCATTCATTCATTCATTCGTTCGTTCGTTCATTCGTTCGTTTGTTTATTTATTTGTTTATTTTTTGTTTATTGCTTATTTGTTGGTTATTCATTTAACTTTAATAATTTTGGTGTTTTTTATTTGAAATAATGATTATCTCAATTTTGGCGTGTTCCATGTTCCGGGTCAGTTTATCGACCCCCTTCAACGCGTTATTTGAATGTGTTGTTGTGCCTCTTGAGGCGGCATATTAGGAGATGGGGCTTTGGCGATGGGCCATTGCTTCCCTGGAGAGGCGATGAAAAATATTAAAGAAAAACTGTTTGCTGGGCCCGAAAAGACAAAACAAATTGTTTGCAAACACGATATGGGGGATTATTAACACAGAATCTTCTATCAAGTGAAGTTGCGATCCTCGCAGTTATGAACGCAATTTTAGCAATTGCGTAGAGAAGCCTGAAAAAATTCGGGACTTCAACGGGGTTTGAACCCGTGACCTTGCCGGTACGACGCTCTAATCAACTCAGCTATGAAGCCACTGATGTTGGGAGCTGGTCATTTGTGGGTTCAAATGTTCCCGTGATGAATGAATTAACGGATGAAATGATATATGAAATGAATCATATATTGAACTGCGAATATGAAATCAAGGATCTCCTCATTGAACATGCACAAAATATATCTAGCTGGGCATTTCAATGTGGTCATTTTAAAACATTAATACAAAAATAATAAATTATTGGTAAATAGCGTATCCTTGTAAGAAGGAAAAAAAAAGCTGATCTGGAGAGCCTGGATGCTGCAAGATCAGACGTAAGAGCTGGAGCCAGTCTTCAGGTGTGATGACCGTGAATGCCGGTTTATGTCGGATATGTTTGATCAACCAAAGTCAAGGCTCAGACGGAGACCGAGTAATCGCCGGCAGGTGATATTACTATGATCAAAAGGGCAAGCACTTAAACATGAAACGGTAGAACGCCGGAACGCGGGAACGCCGGAATACTTAAACCCGGAATGATGTGTAATTACATGAAATAAAGAATTCTGATAAGAGTGTCTGCCCATATTAATCCCTCGCGGGTGAAAAAGGGCGTGCTCGAAAAAATGAAATTGCTTCAATGCAGTTTGTAATTCAATTCAGCGACCTTTACGCCCTCCCAAACAATTTAATTTTAAAACAGCCCAAGAAAAACAGGAACAAAACAGGTTAACCTTTCTTCAGGCAGTATAAAGACAAAACCAGAGTGAATTTGACTTTTACGAACCAATTTTATTGTTTACAATGTGAACTGTGGAAGGTCTTACTTTTTTGTTTGAACTTAACTATCAAGTAGCATTAAAGGGTGAAAAAATGGTATATTTCTTGTGGAAGTTGGGTCACAAGTCCTCGAAAACAGAACTTGTACTAAGAAAATTTTAAGAAAACGCCCTCTTGCCACGGAATAGGTGTCCCAGTGTCCCAGGTGAACTCAGCAATATTGGGGGCTCGCAAAAATATCAATACAACGTTTCTGTTCCATGTTTCTTCTGGCTAAATGATCATCTCTATACCCAACTTAATGAACTTCGAACTTTGTGTTTAGATTAGGCAGCAATTAAAATAATGTCCTCGCCGTGAACGTAAGAAGTGCCTTGAGGTGGACTACTGGGTCAACACCGTTCTGGGTTTCAGTATTCCGGCGTTCCGGCGTTCCGGCGTTCCGGTGTTCCAGCGTTCTTCGATTTCATGTTTAAGTTCTTGCCGATCAGGTGACTGCCCAGAGGCGCGGTCAACTTCCATATTTGGAGAAAAAGTTTCGAAAAAGAGTCTTTCCAGGAAAATCATTCTAGCTTCCGCATTGAACCTTTTAGAAGAAAGAACTTGCTAATTGTGATTTTGTTCCCCGAACGCAGCAAAATGCCGCAGTCCTTGACGAGTCTTACCACAAATTCAAGAGTCAGTATTGGAGGAAAAAGGCTTCTAATCCAGCAAAGACTCGGGAATGGAGCTTTTGGCGTCGTCTACAAGGCTAAGGACGAGGCATCTTCCAGAATGTATGCATTGAAAGACATCCTATGTTTGAATCAATCGGCGATTCGCAATGCCACTCGCGAGGTTCAAACGATGAATCAAATCTCTCATCAAAACGTCATCGAAGTCATGGGAGCGGACACATATAGTAATGCTCAAGGCCATCACATACTCATTTTGACTGAATATTGCGCCGGCGGAACCCTGAACGAGCGCCTTACTCGACCGAGTGGTGAAGAACTGAATTTGAAGTGGATTCGTCAAACGGCCGCAGCCCTGTCCTACCTCCACTCACGTAATGTGGTCCACCGTGACCTGAAGGCCGACAACGTCCTTTTGACTGCGACCGAAGATGCTAAGTTGGCCGACTTCGGTTTGGCTCGCGAGTACATCGCACTCAAACGAACCGACGCGCAGCGTGATGATGGCTATTGGATGACTACCTATACACAGTATTACATGAATTCTCGCATTGGTCCGGTACACTGGGTCGCCCCGGAATTTTTCACTGGCCACTACACCGAAAAAGCCGACGTGTTTTCCATTGGTACTTTATTCTACGCCATCTTGGAGCGAGATTACATCAGTATTAATGGAAGAGCGTATTACGGGGCGTTCAAGGAAATTCCAAGGATGGGGAAAGTCGGCCTTGGGTATGCAATGGCATATCACGATCCAAACACAAGGATCCAATTCTCACTGTATGCACAGGGAACCAACGTCTTGCAAAAGGTAGCTCTTGATGCCATGCAATATCATAAAGAAGATCGTCCAAGCGCCAGCGAGATTCATGAGCGAGTCACAAGCGTTCGGAACATCACGCTCCGGTCCTCACCCGCGTCGAATGGTTCGGGGTCCTGTTGCTAATGCGGCCAATTAAAAGCCACTGCTTGCCGCTCTCATTCAAAGCCTTTTTTATTTCAAGTGCTTGGTGAGTGCGAACCTGTTCATAGAAACACGCTTTCGTGAAAAACGTCTTTTCAGTGCATGTGTTCAGACGGAGATTAATTTTATTACTCGAAATTGCTTATAACCTAAGAACAGTAAAACAGTTCCATGAAACTTTCTCCAAAACAGGACTTGCGTTTAGTCTTCCATCATTTACTTCCTGGCAAAGGAAAAGAGCTGTTACTGTTTAATTTGTTTTTTCTTTTCCTTTTTCTTTGTCTGTTGTTGTTGTTGTTGTTTTATTTGGCTTTCTATTATTTCCAATGTGCAACATAGGCATTGCTAATCACAACGTAGAAGATAGAGAATGATCAACGTGCTTCAATAATTAAACTTACTTTGTTTACTATTATGTATCTTTTCCATATATCATTGAGTCATCTGCATGTGACTTCTTCAGAATCAATTCATGCACCCGACTGCCGGATTCTGCTGCCACCTACAATCCTGGCGAAAAATTTACGGGACAGAGCACAAAATGGCTCAGACAGCGTACATTTTTATTCTACACATTTATAAGCAGCCGCCATAACCTTATTCAACCTCTCATTGTCACTTGCAGAATCCCCCTCCCCCCTCGCAATGTTGATAGCAACTGGGATTCTTCGGACTGTACGTAAACACAGCAGCGTAACAACATTGCAAGGGGGAGGGCGGCAGAGAAAAACTTTGTCAGTCTACCCAAGCCTGGTTCCCGCTTCTGCTTGAGCATAAGCGTAGGGAAAATTGTCTGGGAACGGGCGTGAAATAAGCATAAGCACAAGAAAAGGAACTTTCCCCTTCCTTGTGTTTGTGCTTTTATCATATGACCCGTACGGCCCCGCGCGCGCTTTCATTGCAAAACTATTGAGAAAATCCCCGAATGAGGGCCGTACGCGATGGCGCGAGCAGCCCTGCTAGGATCGCGTGCGGCTCTTCGCGAGATGCGAACTGAAGCGCGGTGGTCATATGATAAAATGCTTATTGACTGAGTTAGGTCGGGCCGGACGGGAAAATATTTGGCCCTCGGTCATGGCGCACGGACCTCGCTGCGCTCGGTCCGTACGCCATGACCTCGGGCCAAATATTTTCCCGTCCGGCCCGACCTAACTCAGTCAATAAGTACATAATCTCACGCTTGGGCATATTTTACAAGAGGGAACGGACGTGAAATACTGAAGCCCTGCAAAGCGACGTAGTCAACCGGAAGTGAAGAGTTTTCCCCTTCAAACTGCCTTGACGCCACCAAATTTGTACTGTTCAGCGTCTTTACTCTAATGGAGGCGGTTTGCAAGAAAATTTGGGCGAGACCACAGCCTAAGATAATAACAATAATAATAATAATCAGGTCTATTGTTTAAGCAGAAATACATGCCAAACCACTAAAATTACATTTCTATAAGTTGAATACAGGGTAGTAAACTAGTAAAATTATTGAAAGTTAACAATTGTTGATAGTAAAGCTATTAATATTGTGTATACTGTATCTACAGTACATTGCCACTTTATATTTAAAATAGAGCCTATTTTGAAAGAGCTGTTTTTCCAAAAAAAGGCTGGGTATTGATGCTGCATGGAACTCAAAGGCACGCGGAACTTCCTTTAATTTGAGAAAGAGAGAGAGACAGAGGGTGGCTGGGCATGCTGGAGATCTTCTTGAATAGCGTCCGATCAGCGATTTCTAAGACATATACATTAATTAGATAAGATACGTATTTGCGTTTATAGCAGCGCTGTAGAAAATTTCCCACCGTTGTTAATTCAGGTCGAGGACGTGTATACAGGAAGACCTATCTTATATAAGATATTTAATATAGTACCTATAGGATATTTCAGGCCGCATTTGTGGTCCAATTTCGATCATAACCTTAAATCTCAGACATCGGTAGCCAGGTTTTGCAGAGCCATATGTAAGATAAATGTAGAAGATATATTAAATAACTGTAAGAACTGTATTTCAGTTATGCAATGCTTAATACTTAATTTAGGTCTTGATACATATATTACGCTCTATTTATAGTTATAGTCATAGTTATTTTAATTTGTTATTTTAATTTATTAGATTCTTTTGATTATTATTCATTTTCACTCTATTTTCCGTAAGATGTATGTAGAAAGCGGGTATCGAGATTTTATTGTATTTTAGGTCTTATTACATATATTAGCTTTCATTTATAGTTATTTTAATCCTTATGTCTCCCCGGTTAGTTTCAGCACTTGTGCTAAGCTAGAAGCTTGAGACTTAAATAAGGTTATCATCAACATGATCAAGACCATAAGTTAGTTTCGGTCAAACTATTGACCTAAAAACGTAATCTACATCTGGTTGTTGGTATCCCTCCTTACATAAACACCTTATCACATAAACGCACTTATTGGCTCCCTGCAACTTAACTTTGATAGGCTATTCAAATCTGTAATTACTTTGTGAAGTAACCTCTAGCACCTTCATAGAGGAAACTCGCGTCAGTAATGCCATTTACAGGATCTATATCATGAGCTACCTTCTTACAAAGAATCAGTTCATCACACTTCTTTAAGTAACATGACATTGCATTATCTTGTGTCCAACTGACAAATTGGTTGCTACCTCCTGCAGAGAAAGATCTAATTCGTTCTTACATACTTTGACTTGCAGTGTAGTGTCTTCAGCATATTTGACTATCCTAGTAATATAAGTTCGTTGTCCCTAATAGCCAGATCAAATTAAAAAGGTAGGGTCCAATAACATTAACCTGAGTCGTTCCTTTATGAACGCTATGCCATTTATAGGTAACTCCCCTAAATGCTAGTCGTTGCTTCCTACCCTTTAGAAGGCTTAAGTAACAGTTCACGACGTACGGATTAAGAGGGAGAGCCTTTAGTTTATCCCCTACTAATGAGTATTTCACATTATCAAAGGCTTTCGAAAAATCCATAGCAAAAAGCCTAACATAGGTACAGACTTTATCATCAAGTGCCTTTAAATAATTATACTGTATTTTAATTAAGTCGTCCGACCAACCATCCCTATACGCGTATTGAGTGTCCACAGGACAATCATAGGAGACAGGGTTGCACAACTGTCCGCTCCAAACCCCAAGCTGTACCCCATCAGGACCACTAGCGGTTTTTTCATCATGGATAGCGCCAACATCGCATCGAATTCCTGAAGCTCTGGGGGTGGCTGTGTCTCATTGTCTACTTCGAGAGGCACTGGTTCAACATAGCTCTCATATTTGCGCAAGTCCCCAAAATAATTATTGAGACCAACGAGAAACTCTTTTTCTAAGTATGGCTGCGATCCAATCGATTCAGGTCGCCACCACAGAGTACTACCCCATTCGGATACATGTCTAGGAATCAATCACAACCATCCGTGATGGTATTAATGACATCGCCTTCATCATACTTAAAGCTTGGGGGATGGCACAATCCAATGATCAGTGTATGATTTCAGAAACATCCACCTCTGGTTGACGTAGGTCGCTCAAAAACTCCTTTGCTTAAGCTCCCAAGTAGCTCGTATTTCGCCCGCCGTTACTGCGCCGCTTGCGAATGCTTCACTTTCTTATGCCAACTTCGAACCCAGGCTCCTTCTCTTATCCTCCCTTGTCGTTGAAAAAGTTGGACCTGGTCACGTTACCACCCAAAATCTGGGTGGTAAAAAAAAATTGCCGTTAGGGAGGGGTAGTGAACTGTCTAGTAGTTGATTTCCCAGAAGCTCGCCAGTGAAGTTTGTTACAGCAAGACCGGGCTTGTGTAAACAACTGGAGGGTTTCTACATCACACATGCAGTTTTGGCTTGGAGAAGGTCAAGCAGAGCGTTGATAATCTAAAAGTTTTGTCATTTTCCGGCGATACGGTCTTCTGACTAAAGGGATGACAGATAAGCGAACAGGATTAGTGTCGGCGGCTCTACACTTTGACGGAGCTTGGAATGGAGCGAAACGGATAAGATCATTCAGATTATTATCCCTAAAGAGCAGAACATCAAGAAATTTAGGCGGCAGAAAATACGTATTTCAGTGCATTGTTTTAGTATGCCAACGGACTTGGGAAACAGAGAAGAACTAGATGTCGCGATCGTGTTTGAATTGAAAGGTGGTTTTTGCATGTTTCAGTTTGTTTTTGTTTTTTCCAAACTCTGCAGAAAGATACCTCAGACTACCGATTTTGATCGAAAGCCATGTCCTTTCCAAAAAAAACAAAAAAACAAAAAGCAAAAAAAAGTCACAAATTTAAATAAATTTAAATAGATGATGTTTGGCGAAAGCAAGAGCTTTCTCTGTGTTTAGTTTTTCCGCGTGAAGACCGCGGTGAAAGATAAAGCGTGGAGGTTATTTTTAACCTCAGCCCTATGACCTCCCGGTTCGTATTTCAGATGATGAAACAATCAGAATCCCTTTCTTTAAATAATAATTAGTCTCATGAACTCGTACTAAGAATAGATCGAATTAAGCAATAGAGAACTTTTTTCCGTGTTTACATAGCCTCATCTAAACACGAGGGGGGCTGGGAGAATTCGAAACAGTTCTGCAAACCCTCGACTGCTTCTCGGGTTTGCAGAACTGTCGAGAATTAATCTGCAGCTTCTTCCCGAATTTAACCAGTCACTACCCATCCATTCAATTTTAGTTTCACACGCAGAGTCTGCGCAACGTCACTCTTTGTTGTAACGACCATGCTCTTTAATGTGCTGGGTTCCGACAAAATACAGATTTCCCATTGACTCAATTCCGATCAGTTCTCTATTTTTTTTTATTTTTATTTTTTTTCCTTTCACGTAAATGAATCAACTCCGACCTATATGACTCAGTTCCGATCTAGGTGAATCAAAGCCAATCCACACAAAATCCGTTCCCATGTAATTTTATCAGATAATGAATGTTCTAGAATTACGCGCTCTAACTCGTTTACATAACTCCTGGCTTACGATCGGAGGACTGGGCCTGAACACGACATGGAATTCACGGAAGCGCGGTAAATTAATGCTAACGAACGGACTTGGTGTTTTCTAAGAAAACGGTTTCTCGCGCTTAGTGTTTTATGTTTGTCGCGTCCATTAACCTGCAAGCAGTCCGAATTACTGACTCGATGTATCAAGCTCTGAGAACAAATTCAAATGTTCGAGTTGGAGAACGAGTACTGCAAATCCAGCAAAGACTCGGAAATGGTGCTTTCGGCGTCGTCTACAAAGTTCGAGATGTGGAATCTTCCAGATTATATGCTTTAAAAGATGTCCTCTGTTTAAATAAATCGGCCATCCGCAACGCTATCCGTGAGGTTGAAACAATGCGTCAAATCTCTCACGACAATGTCATCAAAATCCAAGGGGCAGACAAAATCGATGATGCTGATGGCCTTCATATGTTGATATTATTGGAGTTCTGTGCTGGCGGCACTTTGAACGATCGCCTCAATCAAACCAGTACCGAATATCAAAATTTGCAGTGGATGTTACAGATGTCCGATGCGCTTGCTTACCTACATTTACACGGAGTAGTTCATCGCGACTTAAAACCAGAAAACGTGCTCTTGACCGCAGAGGAGAACGTAAAGTTGGCCGACTTTGGTTTGGCGCGAGAGTTCATGGCGATCAAAACGGAGTTTCGACTTGAAGATGAGTCATGGCTAAGCTACTACACACAGTATTACATGAAAATCTACTACACACAGTATTACATGAAAACTGTGGCTGGAACCCCTTTCTGGATGGCCCCAGAAGTTTTCAAAGGCCATTACACCGAGAAGGCCGACATATTCTCGCTTGGTGTTATTTTTTTCGCTATTCTTGAGCGGGATTACATCAGCTGCAACGGAAAACAGCTTTACGGCGCGTTCAAGCGTGTTCGTGGTTCGAGCAAGGTTGGCCTTGGATATGCCATGGCAGAGCATGATCCGAACATAAGCATTGCATTTTCAAGCCAAGCGCAAGGCTCTACCCCTCAGCAAACCATAACTCTCGGCTGCTTGGAGTACGAAGAGGATAATCGGCCCAGCGCAGCCGAGGTTCACAGTGAACTGAAGAAGCTGGAAACAGAGAATGCTGCCCAATGCACAATTATGTAACCATAGAAATGCTTGTTGAAGAACGGGTAGCGAATGACCGACAGGACTGTAAAATCAATGCTTGTTTTATACATACATATATATTGCAGTCAGTATACAACAATTGCAGTCGAAACTGCAATCAGGACCGACAGGACTGTACAATCGCAAGCTTCACCGCTCACATTTGATCGTTTTCGCTTCGTCGTGCAAATACAATACAATAGCCTTTAAGGTCGAATAGCAATAAAACAGGTTAATATTTGCGACAATAAATAACTAGTTAACTAAACACAAGAAGTAATAGTTGACACTACTAACAGCTGCCCCGCTAAGTCAGTATAGTGGTACGCAGGATCCAGTGGGGAGGGTTTAGGTAGGAGAATGGCCGTTTACAAACGTAGCAGCGTTCAGCATAAGTCAATTGATGTCGAACTGAATCGGAGCGGGGAGGGAAGAAATCAGTACTGAATATGAAAAGGACATTGGATGATATGTTGTCGTTGGAAATGTAAGGAGTAGACCGTTCTGATCAGTCAAGGCAGCTATGTCGGTGTACCAATTGAAACTGAAACTAAAGGAAAGCCAAGTTCAAGCGGTACAGCAATGCTGCTACCGTTTCTTCGAAATATAACATAAGCGATGAATTTTTTAGTCTTGTAACAAATTAATGAGTAAGTAATGAACGTTGCACCGTTTAATTTCAATGCTTTATTTAGATAACGATGCATCTGGATCGTTGTAACAGCAGAGATAGGATCAAATGCCCAAATGAATAGTAAAAAAGGCAGGAAACCTCAAAATCTTACGTTATCAGTGAAGGAACCGAAACGCTCTAATCGACTGAAATATTTGTGCTGAAAACTTGTCTGGTAACAAAAAAAAGAATGTGAAAATGTTGAGAGTATTTACAGTCGCTAACAATGCAGCAACCCATGACATCGTCTTGCATTTTTACAACGAGTTTCCTATGCTAGGATATTTGAAAGTCTATTTGAATAAAGAAAAAACTGTAATTTACATTGAGTAAAATAGTCAGGGCAAATCCTTTCTGGTAAATGTTTCCTCTGGTTTTCGGCCACCATGTTGGTGTCCTGAAGGGCATTAACATCAGTGGCGTCTCCACTGACACTAAACTCTGATCTATAATTTTGAGTGGTACGTCTTGCCGAATAACTCGATTACGGGATATCGCACAGGCCTGGGACTTCGACACGTTGTTTCTTTATTACTGTTCTCTGATATCTCAATTTCTTGACTATATAAATAGTGAGCGTCGTTGCTTAGCTCCCTATTAGGGAGCTTACGAAACGAAGATGGCTACGACGACGTCCTCTAAAAATACAAGTTCGCGTTATTTGTATCACTACGCAACTATTTCATGTTTCTTCGCGTTTAAAATGTTTAGTCACTGTTGAGGAATTAAACTGGTATAAGCGGGTTGGAAGCGTTGGGAGAGAACTGAAAATTCATGGTCAAACGCTAACGTCCTCCACAGAACCTGAAATTTGGTGATTTCACGTCGTTATTTAGGAGATGACGGCAAACAAATGTACCAAAATGTAAAACCCACATGCAGAGCGTGGAGAGCCATTGTTTTTTATCACTAAACCTACTGTTTTGTAACGTCCTCGTTGCCGACGGCTTCGTCGTTTCTTAACCTCCCTAATGCTTAGGGTAGCCCGACAGCAATGGCGACAGCTCGTCACTGAAAAAGTGTAAGGCACCCCTGAGAAAGTTGCTTAGCAACGGGCGAAGGGACAACTGAAAAGGAAATCAGAGTCCCAGGCAGGAATGGAGCCAACGACCTCCGTAACACCGATCGGATGCTCTAATCACTGAGCTACAATAACTCCTGGTGAGCTAGGTCGTTTATCTGCGTTCTTATACAAAGTGTCCCAAATGGTCTTTTGTTAGAGCTTCAGATCGGTGTTACGGAGGTCGTATAGGTTCGATTCCTACCTAGGAGTCTGCTTTCGCCGTTTTCAGCTGTTGTCCCTTCTCCCATTGCCAAGCAGTTAGCATGTTGTCACGGAAAAATTTATTTACCTGATATCATCTATCCTCTTCGTGCCTCGTGGCACATAGGGCCTTCACAGAGCTTTTCCACTCCTCTCGATCGGTTGGCTCCATACTTGACCATTATTACCCACAGGCTTTCTCGGTGGATAGAGTCGAAAGCCTTTTCAAAGACTACGAAGTTTAGGTACAGGGTTGCCCGCCATTCGCTGACCTGCTCGATAATGTTCCGCAGGATGAAGATCTGATCTGTTGTTCCTCTCCTCTTTCTATAGCCTGCCTGTTCCTTCCTCAGCCTTCTGTCCACTCCATTGCTCATTCGCTCTATGATGATTTACCTGATATGCATTGATTTAATGCAATTTGTTCTAATATATAAGGCAGTTAAGATAGTAATGGTCGATGATTTTATTTACGGCAACTGGGGAAAGTGCATGTAGCAATTGAAAGATTAAATAAATTCGATAAAGTGCTGGAGATAGCAGTGATACTATCCTTAACAAGACGGATAGGAATATTTTCAAAACCTGTAGCCTTATACGAATAAAGGGAATTGACAATATTAGTTACCCTTCAGGCATTGGTAGTGTGAAAATTAAACTGATTATTACTATCATTACTACCACTACTGAGATCTAACATCCGATTATTTCCGTGTTGAAATAAAGAGTGTAGATTGATAGACTGATAGACTCATAGACTCATAGATTGATAGACTAATATATTGATAGACTGACAGATTGACAGACAGACAGATTGAAAGACAGACAGATTGACAGACAGACAGACAGACAGACAGACAGACAGACAGACTGACTGACTGACGGATAGAGTGACTGACCGATAGATTGACTGACCGACCGATTGATTGATTGATTGATTGATTGTTTGATTGATTGATTGGATGATTGATTGATCATCTGATTGGTCAAATTTGAGCGATGAAGCTAGCGATTACCTAGTCCTGTCGGTTGACTTTTCAGGGAAGTTTGCAAAGGAAACGAAATTCATCACTATCCATAACTCTCATAATGATATGCGAAGTTGAAATACACTTAATAATGGGTATTTCATGGCTGGTTGCGCAGTCTCACGTGCGATTATGTAATTGCTGATGGTAAATTCCGGTTTGGTGCGAGAATAATTCATTCTAGCTCAGTTTTCAGCGGAGCCACGAAGAGGTGAACGGCCCACCCTTCCACCCAGAACTCGCGTGGGTCGTATCTTAAACACTTCCTAAGCCAAGCTGTCCCAGCTTGACTTACTCGGCTGATTAATCATTTTTTCCACACCTTATTACAACTGAGCATGAATATGAATGTTGGTGAATAGAATACTATTGCTGGTGATTTGAAACGGATACCTCGCTTTCTTGGGAATTTAGTAGCTTTCGCACCCCGAACGCTTCGGAAATCGTGTCTCTGGCCTTCCCTTCACGATCGTTTACAGTGAGCAGTACCTCGGGTTAAAAAGAAAGTCGATGACATTGCCCTTAAACGTATCGGAAAGTGACACGAATCAGTATAGTGAAGGTAGGAAGGCTTTATAGTTGGCGAAGAATTGACCTTTACACCGTTATTCGGTTCATTAGAAATCTATAGCTTTCAAATTTTATAACTTCGCTGTCACAAACTACGATTGCGGTACCTGTGGTTATATTATTTAATATCGCAAACTAAAATTTACAAATCCCATTCCTCTTCAAGTTTACACATAGCAATTTGAAGACAGCCCCTTTCGCTTTGCCTCCTGGGTTAAACCCAGCAAAGAAGAATCACTGACATAAAAGTGCTCAAAAATGTGTTACTTTTTACCAAACTAGACTCTAAAAAAGCACAGAGATTGCTTCTGGGGCTTTTCATCTCTTTACTGGGACACAAAAAACGAGGGTATGCTGCAGAAAACCCACTTTTCCTTTGGGTTTTGTGTTAACTTAAAGGGGCACTGTCACGGTAGTTTTGCTGTTTTTAGGTCTTAACTGGCAGAAAATTGAAACTTGGTACTTAAGCTCACAAGATACATTCCTGACAAACCAAGCAGAATATGAAATTAATTTTAACAGGAAAAATATATCTATATTACATTTTTGGCGATTCTTGGAAAACACCGTGTTCAAACTTGAGAAAGCTGGTCAACTATTTCACGTTTTAATCCATTTCCATCCTCGGCATCCTTGGACGCAGATGACAAAAAAAGGTTTCAGTGCAGTAATATGGTTCTTGTTAGCAAAACTTTGGCATTATTTTTTTGGTTTCCGCTGATGCAAAAGCGTTTTTGAGCCTTTTAGAGTACGGCTCAAATAGCGTGCTCCTTTAAAATAAACTAATCAGAATAAAACTGCATTTAAGTGTCAAACGTATTTAGCACCGGGGGGGTTGGGGGGCACTAATAGGCCTTTGTCAGGATATGGTTGAGTGAATCCTGTGCTTGCTTAAGTCTCGAATTGAGTACGTACCATCGTACGCTGAGCTATGTACTAATCTGATACAATGGACTTCAGGACGATTAGACAATAAGGCAAAACAATAAATAATATACACAGTAAGAAACTGTGTAAAAACAATATATAATTTACACAGTAAGAAACTGCCACGGTAGTGAAATCGAAGCTTTAACAAGTACAGGACCAGGAGCCCATAATCCGGAGCGTGCAACTCTCATACTGGTGCTATGTAACGGCATTTTTACAGACCAAACTATTTTTAGACGGGTTTTTCCCGGCAAAAAGTTCAGTTCCAGTCTGCACGCATCCAAACAATTAATTATGTAAGGTTTATGACTAGCAAGGCTCCTGTAGGAGACTGGATTCGCAGGAAAATAAAGCTAAAAATAGCTCGGTCTGTGAAAACGCCGTGCCACAAATATATTGAAGTTGTACGCTCCCAGTTATGGGCTCCTGACAGGACTCATTCAACCACATCTTGGGAGAGGCCTATTGGGGACACTCTATAGACGAAGTTGGTTGGTTTTGAGAGAATCGCATGCAGTAAAACCAGAATAGAAACATCTCTTAGACCGTAGTGATAAAGTAACAAACTCAAGTGTGTTCAGGTAAGAAAATCGAACCAGGGACACACAACCTCGTTGCCAGGGCTTTTCTTCGCACAAAAGCCCTGGGAGCGAGGTTAAGGGACACATTGGTGGGAGGCGAGTCATCTCTTGCACTGCACTAACCCTGCTCCATCATAAAACGACAATGGCATCTCCCCGACTTCGATAATTTATAGCCTGAACATCATATATTCAATGGACTCATGTCAGCTCAACTGTTTTTATTGATTTGTATACTTATGGATTAGTCGGAATTTTTAGCATTAATCCCAGGCCTGGCTATTTCTCCGCTGATAACAAGCTGAAAAGCGGCCTTAGTTTAACCGGCCCAGCATGTAGAAGGTTTAATATCCTTTTAAATAGGACTGATGAGCTATTACGTGTTTTCAAGGTAGCTTACACAGAAGCCGAACGTCGTGTTACTTCGTTGCAAGAATAATGCTATACTTTGGCATGCTGGCTCATGACACATTGTTGAATAAATGATGCATACTACTCAGTGACTGGTTGACTGAACGAAAGATCGATCGATTGATTATACACTAGTCAGAACGTGTTCTTAAAAGTGGCGGAAACTTCCCGGCATATGCATTACCTTTTCACAGGCTACCCATCGCATCCCAGAATGCTATTGTTTTTGGTGACATCTCCTTGCGGTGCATAATTTTCTAATGTGCGGCATAATTAATTTCTGATTCAGAACTAGTCCGCTATGAACGTTGGATACGCTTGACGAAATGGGCACAAGAACATTTACTCTCTGTCGGAAAAAAAAATAACTTCTGGAAATGAAATCAAGCTTTAAGAACATCTGAATGTCAAGGACACTTTTTCTAACCCAACTGCACGCAATGGCGGGGTTTAACCGTTAAACCTTGTCAGTTTTTGCATGTCAATAAAACCCGTTCTGATAAGCCTAGTTTTCTAAAGCGTTCCGACAAGTGGGACCGAAATAGCCCTGTGATTCCCTACTTGTCGAAATCCTTAATCGCTTTAGAAAACATGACTCTTCAAAAAATTCAAGCAGATCGTGACAAAATCAAAATCATTTGTTGCACGGACGGCATATTGGAGTTTTGTGAAGAACGTGCGCGTACGCGTATTGAAACTTTATAGAATTGTTGGTTGCAATTGACGCAAAGCGTTACTTGAAGTGAGACTTTCAAATCATACAGTTTAGCATCTCAATTGCAATGCCTGATAGCATCTATTGTTTGCGGAGGCGGAGCTTAACATATATTAATGTTCGGCCGGAAAATTCACAACAGTTTCGTTCTATTGTTCTTCTTGTTTCCGAAGAGAAGGAAGGCTAGAAGGTTTGCTAGCGTGTTCGAAAGTTGAATAGAACGACCACTTTCAACCATCATTTTCCGTTAAGACTTGGCATGAAGCTTGCTTGAACAACAAACACTCAACGCCATATGATAACCATTATACAGGGACACTTGAAAGGGAGAAAAGTCCAGCTCCAAATTTTCCCTCTTACAGTATTTTCCCTAAAATAGACCAAATTCAGAGGGAAAAAACGACTAAATTTGTGATTCGTAAATTTGAAAATTGTCTCATTTATTCCATCTACAATCATCTCATCTACAAAAGCCGTATGATAACCACTACGAAACACAAGTACGAAGCAAGCAATCTTCAAAAACGTATGCGTCATCGGCCTTTTTGTGATCATTCTTTATTGTTTAGCTATCAGGCAACCATACGGAATTTGAATTTTCACGCTGACTGTGCAATTAAGTCCGGGATGTGTCCCGGCATTCTGCGCGATGCCACTTATTTCTTCAAGGTTTATGACCCCCACACCCCATCCCCCAGATCAGGTCACTTTTCTAAGAAACCTCGAGTGTTTCCCAGAAACCGTTGACCTTCACTTTCTGAAACGCAAGTGAGCGATTACACATATTATCCGGCAAGAAACAACGATATTGTGTGATAAACATTTATAAAAATGCTGAGTGAATCCGACGACGATGAGCCAAAGACGATACAAGTTGGAAATGAAGAGCTTGCAGTTAAACAGAAGCTTGGCGAAGGGGCTTTCGGTGTCGTGTTCAAAGTTACAGACGAAACGACGTCTACCAACTATGCGTTAAAATATGTCTTATGCGTGAACAAATCGGAAATTGCTGATGCTATTCGTGAAGTTCGCACACTGCATCAAATAGCCCACGAGAATGTGATAGCTATGAGGGGAGCGGACAAGTTCCGTAACCGTGATGGCCTCCACATGCTGATTTTAACCGAGTACTGCGCTGGAGGTAATCTGAACAAGCGCTTGACCAGACCGAGCAACGATTTGTTAAATTTCAAATGGATGAGACAAAGTGCAGCGGCTCTTTCGTACCTCCACTCAAGAAACGTGGTTCACCGAGATCTCAAGCCGGAAAATGTGCTCCTGACCGAGGCAGAAGATATTAAATTAGCCGACTTTGGCCTGGCTCGAAAGTACATCGCACTCAAAAGTGACGCTCGACTCGACGAGGGTTCATGGCTGGGGAGTTATACGCAATATTAAATGCAGTCAGAAGTTGGCACTATAGACTGGATGGCTCCTGAGGTTTTTAACAATCGTTACACAGAAAAGGCCGACGTTTTTTCCCTTGGTGCCATCTATTTTTCGATTCTAGAACGGGACTTTGTCGTGATTGACGAAAAAAAGTACTATGGTGCATTTGTACGACCACTGTTTCGGCGAAAAGCCATTGGCCTCGGGTATGCGATGGTGCGGTCAAATTGGGTCCAAAGAGTTGAATTTTCAAGTGGGGCGCAAGGATCTAACCTGATGCAAAAAATCACCTTACAAGCTTTGGAGTACGCTGAACATGATCGACCCACTGCAGCAGACGTTCACGAGGAATTTGAAACAGCAGCAAAAGAAATGAACTTCTGGATGAAAGAGACTTCCACTTCTTTCTGCCCGATTTCGTAACTCGCATCAACACGCATTACAAGGCGAAGGGTAGAAACAGATGTCGACTCCGTAGTCACTGCACTGTCTCCGTCGGCGACATTAACTTTACACGGCATAACTTATGGACTGACATTTTTCATGATTTACTTAAACTGCATGCATTCCCTTTGTCACGGGATTTCTAACTGTAGATCTTTGCCAGCCAATAATTTTAAGTTTCAACATTTCGGTCAGTCAGCATCTTTAGCTATTCACTTAGTTTCAGTGCGTGGACTCACAATTCTCTAATGCAAAACTACGTTACTTATGGTCCTCCATCGATTTAAATTAAATTCGGGTAAAAAGTTAAAATGGCGCCACAGTGCTCATTCAAATCACTGAAACCCCAAGCAAAACAAGGTTATATCGAGCTTTCAGTCCGTGGTACCAATTGAAGATTGAATATTCATTGTAAATACGCAGTACGTAAAATAAATGTTACTTGCACATTTTGTGTTCATATTTTTACCTCTGTTTAGGTACACCAAAATGACCGCCATGACGTCATGGCGCAGATGCTGTATATGAATCACACGAGTCAGGGTGATGAGGTGCAGCTACGGCAATATTCACACAGCGTCGGTGGTTGTTTTTCTCGTTCTTCTTTTTCTCCTTCTCCTTCTCCTTCTCCTTCTCCTTCTCCATCTTCTTAGTAAAATTTGGCATGCAAATATTCGTTAAGGCACTGAAACGCTATTGCTGGGGAACCCTAGCCAAAGCCAGGAATATTACTTTGTCCTATTATTATTATACATTTTTAAGTTCAATTTTTTACACGCAGAACTGACAACATTTTATATGGACTATTGTGCACTGTTTTACCTAAACTTTTTTTATCATCTCACATTTTAGTTCTAATTGATTGTGACTAAACGTTGGGTAAACAGTTCCTTTGAGTGGTAAATAAAGATTACTATTAATTTAAAAACTCGTTAATAATTCATGAGCCTAACCGCCTATCAATTCACCGATAAAATGTCACGTGCATGAGCTTTGTACCCGATAAAACACTCCTGGGCCGAGTCGTTCGAAGACGGGTTAGCGCTAACCCTGGGTTACGTCCGATTAAATCCTACTGGTTGTCATGGTATTTATCCGGGATTAGCACTGACCCTGCTTCGAACAAATCGGCACTTGGTTTGTATTCTTTATATAAAGAATACTAATAAAGCATAGCTTGTTTTTCTTGTATGCTAATAATTTTCCTCTCACAGTTTGAACCATTGTTCAGACTCCAGAGGGGCACGCTTTTTGTGGAATATTTTTGAAGCTGTTCAAAAAATTTGCAGCACGAGTTTTATCGGGCCTACGCCTCGTGTTCTTAAACCCGATAAAACACTGCTGCTGGTTTTTTAAACATTACAAAAAAATATTATTTGTTATTATTACTATTATTATTTTTAATTAAGTTATTCTTGACAACAAGAACAGTAATGCTCTAACATCAGCTTTACCTAACGATTTATTCGTCTTTATGCCAATTTTCCTCACTAGCCTCATTTTAAAGCAAAAATTATTTTCAGTTTTTGCATGCTAACGAGGCTAGTGCGGAAAATTAGCATGAAGATAAAAGAATATTTTATTAGCCGGTATTTATGAATTCGGTCTATGAGAGTGAGAATACTGACCGACAGAAGTCAAAAAACTGGTAAACCCCTTTGGATTGGCTAAGAAGACAATGAACCCAAACAAACATAAAACAAGAAACACTGGACCTTCACCCTGAACACAAAAGAACTGCGTCCAACACCGATCCAGCAACTGACCGGTATCCAAGTGGGTAGCGTACCGGACTGCCTGGTTCAAACCTTGGCCAGACCAACATTCAGGGTCATCAAATCACCGAGCAGAAAATGCTGCCTTTGTAATGACGTAAATATGGTTAGACGTTCTAGTCTTCTTGGATAAAAACGATGATAAATCGTAGCTCCCTCTCACAACACTTCACCGCACTTAACTCTGTGGGACGTTAAAGAACCACTAGGGACGTAATGAACCCTGGCTGTGACGACCCCTAATGTTTGGTCTGTGAAAGGGCACACTGTCAATAGGCCATTTCCGAGTTGCTCTTTGCCTCTGGTTCAAAGCGAGTCTTGGTGTTGAACCATTCAAACGATAATGAGTTTGATTTGCATGAAAATACATAACTCATTTCCATTTGAATGGTTGTGCACGCCCGTTTCTCGAAAGCCCCGAAACTTTTCGGGCGTATTTCGGGTGCCAGAAGTCCCTCCACATCTTGAGACATAAGACGTTTTAAGAGACGAAAATTTCGAATTAGTTTGCTCTTTTTATCTTAAAAGCTTGTTAAAAGACCAGATTTTCAGAATAAGCGGATCGCAAGTTTTACAAATTGCCTTTCGGGCCCGTAAACTTTTCGGGTCTTTCGAGAAACGGGCCCGAGGACTCGCTTTGAAACCGAAGCAAACAGTAATTCGGAAATGGGCTATTGGAGCCATACTCCGTGACCCCCACCACCTACCATGGTGGTGAAAGCTGATTAAACAAAAATCTCTAGCTTCGGTGATGAAAGTGAAAATGGGTCCTGTAAAGGACCTGCCGCACCAAGCATTGACCATACATGCACCACGAGGAACGAAAGCATTAGGCAGGATTTATCGACGCCTAGGAGACATTCTGATCCTATGTGCTATGTAACAGAACATGTACAAAAGTCGGGATTATCGATGGAGCAAGGGGGCAAGTCGAGGAACAAGGTGCTCTCACCTGAAGTGACAGTGTTATCAATGCAAAGTCAGACACGACATCCGCGAATAGATGATGCTGGGCTTGGTCCAAGATTCCTTCGGCGGTGCCATTCAGCTCACCAATAAGGAACTGTGCAATAATTATCAGGAGGGGGGCACAATGTAAACTCACAGCCTTAGGGAGGGGGGAACATGTAAATTTCTGGGAAAGTGGGGGGGGGGGGCAACTGAAAAACTGACTTTAAGATTCAAATACCAAAGATATTTCACTAAAAGTTGTACTCATTACTTTCCGGACTGATTTAATATGAATAAAACATGGTTTACGGTATATCACATCAAAAATAAAATGGAACATACAGTCATTGCCAAGTGAAATTAACTTGATAAGATTATCAAAATGACACATGTTTGTGTTGGTGTTTAAGAAGTTGATGATAAAAACTCTTCAACTAACTCTTCAGCTTCTCCAATGAAGCATTTAGAATTTAACAGGTCTCCTAAACAAGCTTTATCAGTGCGAGACGTAAACAAACCAAGAACATATAGAGCGACATTATCTTACGTTCTTTTGTTTGTTCCGAGCAGTTTAACGAACTCGTTCTGCTCACGAGTCGAATATAAATATTTTTCTCCTGACAACAGAATTGTCAGTGACAAAGGAACGAAATATCATTCCATTTTAATTTCTTTCTCTGTCACATTTTCTTTAAATGAATCTTCGTAAAACTTGATAATCAGTGGAAATTAAAACTCGGAAAATATTATCATCCCAGCGATCCAACGTATGTAAGTGAATTAGTCAAATAATAAATTATGGGACGTATTTTTCCAATTTCCTTGTATCGCCGTTTTACAATGAATCAAGTTAGTTTTCGCCGGTCCAAGGCATTAGATCAGATTCTAACATAAGCGCGAGCGAGACTAATTCCAATTCAAACATTTAGAGGGTTTTTGGCCCTCTTTACTAGTAGAAAAAAATATACACGCATAAATGTATTTGCATTTCGTTTTCTGGGCAATTGTTGATTTTAACGTGAACGGATTTGATCATGGAGTATTCGCCAAGCTAGTGTTAAAGGCCAAAGTTATTGAGTTATGGAACGAAAGACGGACCGTGGGGTGTCGATAAGACCCCAACACGGAACATGCTAAATCATTTTTTTATTATTAATATTTTCCGTTATATATTTAACAATTATTCCACAAGCGCGCGTTGGATATGAGATGGTAAACAGCCAAGGAGGCGCGTGGCGCGGAGTTGGCCATAACCAATCTCATATCCAACAAGAGCGAATGGAATAATTGTTTTATTAAATTTCAGTATTAAATTCATTTTGTGCACGGGAAGTCTCATTTCCCGCACAAATTTCTCAGCTTGGCATTACTTGGCACAATCAGTTTCCAAATAAGGTCGAACCGTATATCAGCTGATAATCGAGATTGAAATAAACGCTAGAAATAAACGCAATATACGCGGTTGAAAGTGTAATAAATATATACAATATATACTTACAATATTCAGCTGAGCTGATTTACCCACAGTCACTAATAGCTATGGTTACAACAGCTGCTTACAAAATTGCACAACGTACACACATCAAAACAGCAAAGTAAATTTAAAAAAGCACAAATTTAAAAAGTTCCGGAACATGCCAAAATTATTATCAATATAATTATTATTGTTATTATTGTTTTTATTGTTATTACTAGAAATACGTGACTCGCAAAACCTTTAACTCAAAACAAACATAAAAAATTCAAAATAAATCAATGAACCAAAAAAGCATTAAAAATTATTTAATTAAATTTTATTTAATACGAACTCGTCTTATCTACGAATATGACAGAAAGAAATATATACATATATATATAATGAAATTCATGCAATTGATCACAATGAGTGGAGGCTCGTCTCTTTAAAATATTTTGAGTGGGCGTAGAGGGTTTTAGGTATCTCAGCCTGCTAACTTTCGTCTACAAGATTCCCAATCACGATATATAACTTTCTAGACTGTTCACAGCCCTATATTTTTCCCTCTGGTTGAAGAAGTCGACCGCCGCCATCTTGGTTTCCTATGGTGAAATCAGGGGATTTCACCCGTCTCTAGGCCTTTATAGATTATGCTAGCATAATTTTTGGCATATTTTGAGCAAACTGGCATAATTTCTGCCAAGTAGCAATGCTAGCATAATCCGCATATTTTGATAATTATCGGATCATTTTTTAAGCTACAATTTCATCATTGTTCATCTCTACTCCCAAGCACTTGGTGACGTTATTCCATGTTTTAAGTTTTAGATCAAGTAGTAGCATTTTTTAGTTCACTGTGAATCACTGAGCGGCGTCTGAAACGGTCTGAGCCCGGGTTTGGGGTGCACCGGAACCGGAAGTCACATTGTAGGCATGAACCACGTGTTTATTTGAATTTCATTGTGGATTTGTTGCGTTTCTTTCTTGTAGACCAACGGCTTCTAATTTAAAAAATGAGCATTTTCCACCACCGATTCCACGATCCGTTCTTTTTACGGATCTTGTGATATCGTGGTCGGACACGGCCGCGGAAGAGGCTTAGGCCCAAGGTCAAATTTCACGCTACCCAGGGTGGTACAGTCAATTCATGTACATTTTAAAATGACAATGGAGCAAGGCGATAGTTCACTCAGGGGATGGGGTAAGTAATGTACATTAATTGACTGTGCCACCCTGGGTAGCATGAAATTTGACCTTGGGCCTAAGCCTCTTCCGCGGCCGTGTCCGACCACAATATCACAAGATCCGTAAAAAGAACGGATCGTGGAACCGGCGGTGGAAAATGCTCATTTTCAGCGTAATGCGCGAGGATTTTCGAACAAGAGACATTTGTGCGGGTGTAGGGATCATAGAGCCTTAACTGTGGTCGAAAACCGATCGGATGGATTTTTTGGACGCAAACCGCCTCTGAGTTGAAAACGGTCGAAACCCGTGTGTGCAGCCTTTACTCCGTCTTATGAAGGGAAGAACAGTGATGGCATAAAAAGCCCAAAACAGCGAAAATACCGAAAAAGCACAACGGACACACAAGAGGCGAGTTTGTTTTAGTCATCTTACTTAAAAAATGTGGATATTTTAAAGTATTTAGCGTTGTAAATCAACGATATTTTATTCCCCATACAACGTCTTATAAAGCGCTCAAATTCTCAACGGTTTTCGTGTAAGCTAACATCGCGTAAGATGAAAGGTCACGTTCCAACTCGCACAGCCGTGACGCCTATATGAATAAATAGATAATTTTTTTTAAGAATTCCTCCTCAGCCTTTATTACATATTCATTCAATTAAAATATAAAAATTTCGAATACAGAATAAATAGATAATTAATTCTTCGCTTTCTCTAAACGTGAGTTTGGGACGCCTCTGCTCTAATCAAACTCAGCTATGAAGCCATTGATGTTGGGAACTGGTCATTTGTGGGTTCAAATGTTCCCGTGATGAATGGATTAACGGATGAAATGATATATGAAATGAGTCATATATTGAACTGCCGATATGAAATCAAGGATCCCCTCACTGAACATGTACAGAATGTATCTAGCTGGGCATTTCAATGTGGTCAGTTTATAACATTAAAACAAAAGTAATAAATTATTAGTAAATAGCGTATCCTTTTATGAAAAAAAGAAACGCCGCCGATCTGGAGAGCCTGGATGCTGCAAGATGAGACGTAAGAGCTGGAGCCAGTCTTCAGGATGTGATGACTGTGAATGCCGGTTTGTGTCGGATATGTTTGATCAAGCAAAGTCAAGGCTTAGACGGAGACTTAGCGGGAGTAATCACCTGCAGGTGATATTACTATGATCAAAAGGGCAAGCACTTAAACACAGAACGGTGGAACGCCGGAACGCCGGAATACTTAAACCCGGAATGATGTATACTTACATGAAATAAAGAATTCTGATAAGAGTGTCTGCCCATATTAATCCCTCGCGTGTGAAAAAGGGCGTGCTCGAAAAAATGAAATTGCTTCAATGCAGTTTGTAATTCAATTCAGCGACCTTTACGCCCTCCCAAACAATTTAATTTTAAAACAGCCCAAGAAAAACAGGAACAAAACAGGTTAACGCTTTCTTCAGGCAGTATAAAGACAAAACCAGAGTGAATTTGACTTTTACGAACCAATTTTATTGTTTACAATGTGAACTATGGAAGGTCTTACTTCTTTGTTTGAACTTAACTATCAAGTAGCATTAAAGGGTGAAAAAATGGTATATTTCTTGTGGAAGTTGGGTCACAAGTCCTCGAAAACAGAACTTGTACTAAGAAAATTTTAAGAAAACGCCCTCTTGCCACGGAATAGGTGTCCCAGTGTCCCAGGTGAACTCAGCAATATTGGGGGCTCGCAAAAACATCAATACAACGTTTCTGTTCCATGTTTCTTATGGCTAAATGATCATCTCTATACCCAACTTAATGAACTTCGAACTTTGTGTTTAGATTAGGCAGCAATTAAAATAATGTCCTCGCCGTGAACGTAAGAAGTGCCTTGAGGTGGACTATTGGGTCAACACCGTTCTGGGTTTCAGTATTCCGGCGTTCCGGCGTTCCGGTGTTCCAGCGTTCTGCGATTTCATGTTTAAGTTTTTGCCGATCAGGTGACCGCCCAGAGGCGCGGTCAACTTCCATATTTGGAGAAAAAGTTTCGAAAAAGAGTCTTTCCAGGAAAATCATTCTAGCTTCCGCATTGAACCTTTTAGAAGAAAGAACTTGCTAATTGTGATTTTGTTCCCCGAACGCAGCAAAATGCCGCAGTCCTTGACGAGTCTTACCACAAATTCAAGAGTCAGTATTGGAGGAAAAAGGCTTGTAATCCAGCAAAGACTCGGGAATGGAGCTTTTGGCGTCGTCTACAAGGCTAAGGACGAGGCATCTTCCAGAGTGTATGCATTGAAAGACATCCTATGTTTGAATCAATCGGCGATTCGCAATGCCACTCGCGAGGTTCAAACGATGAATCAAATCTCTCATCAAAACGTCATCGAAGTCATAGGAGCGGACACATATAGTAATGCTCAAGGCCATCACATACTCATTTTGACTGAATATTGCGCCGGCGGAACCCTGAACGAGCGCCTTACTCGACCGAGTGGTGAAGAACTGAATTTGAAGTGGATTCGTCAAACGGCCGCAGCCCTGTCCTACCTCCACTCACGTAATGTGGTCCACCGTGACCTGAAGGCCGACAACGTCCTTTTGACTGCGACCGAAGATGCTAAGTTGGCTGACTTCGGTTTGGCTCGAGAGTACATCGCACTCAAACGAACCGACGCGCAGCGTGATGATGGCTATTGGATGACTACCTATACGCAGTATTACATGAATTCTGGCATTGGTCCGGTACACTGGGTCGCCCCGGAATTTTTCACTGGCCACTACACAGAAAAAGCCGACGTGTTTTCCATTGGTACTTTATTCTACGCCATCTTGGAGCGAGATTACATCAACATTAATGGGAAGGCATATTATGGGGCGTTCAAGGAAATTCCAGGGAAGCGGAAAGTTGGCCTTGGGTATGCAATGGCATATCACGATCCAAACACCAGGATCCAATTCTCACTGTATGCACAGGGAACAAACGTCTTGCAAAGGGTAGCCCTTGATGCCATGCAATATCATAAAGAAGATCGTCCAAGCGCCAGCGAGATTCATGAGCGAGTCACAAGCGTTGGAAACATTACGCTCCAGTCCTCACCCGCGTCGAATGGCTCGGGGTCCTGTTGCTAATAGGGCCAAAAGCCACTGCTTGCCGCTCTCATTCAAAGCCTTTTTTATTCAAGTGCTCGGTGAGTGCGAACCTGTTCATGGAAACACGCTTTCGTGAAAAACGTCTTTTCAGTGCATGTTTTCAGACGGAGATTAATTTTATTACTCCAAATTGCTTGTAACCTAAGAACTTAGTAAAGCAGTTCCATGCAAATTCTCCAAAACAGGACTTGCATTTAGTCTTCCATCATTTACTTCCTGGTAAAGGAAAAGAGCTGTTACTGTTTAATTTGTTTTTTCTTTTCTTTTTTCTCTGTTTGTTGTTGTTGTTGTTGTTGTTGTTTTATTTAGGCATTGCTAATCACAACGTACGTAGAAGATAGAGAATGATCAACGTGCTTTAATAAATTAAACTTGCTTTGTTTGCTGTTATGTATCTTTTCCATATATCACTGAGTCACCTTTTGCCGCTATCTTGCATGTGTCTTCTTCAGAATCAATTCATGCAACTGATTGCAGGATTCTACTGCCACCTACAATCCTGGCCAAAAATTTACGGGACAGAACACAAAATGGCTTAGACAGCGTACATTTTTATTCTACATATCTATAACCAGCCGCCATAACCTTAGTCAACCTCTCATTGTCATTTGCAGAACCCCCTCCCGCTCGTAATGTTGATAGCAACTGGGATCCTTCGGACTGTACATAAATACAGCAGCGCAACAACATTGCGAGGGGGAGGGGGGGGCAGAGAAAAAGTTTTGAGATAAATGTAGTAAAACTCTGCCATTCTAGAGGGTCTCAATGGGGTTAGCCGTTAGCCGTTAACACGTCCAAAAATCTAGCCGTTAGGCGTAAAAATTGAAAAAAAAAATAACCGTTAGCCGTAAAAAATTCTGGCCGTAAAAAGAAAAGTCTAAGGTCTCGTAAGAACTAGACTTGATATGTCTTGAATTTTCTGATTTTACGAGTCTTTATAGCCAGTAAGAAAGCCGATACTCTCACCATTCAGCAAACCGGAAGTAGTGTTTGTCGAACGCCAATGGTGTCCGTAGCACCAGTTGACAAACGTTTTGACAGCTCTTACTATTTTCAGACCACTTTGCGATGTCGATGCGATGGCCGTAGTCAAAGCTGTTATTAGTTTTTATCGCACTGGTGAAGAAAAACCCATTGAAAGATACAAGGCGAGGATAAAAATTGAGGAACAACACAGATCGTTTTTTTCATTTAGAAAAAATGTCATAGATTTTCTTGGACTAAACGACAAAGCCAAGAAGTTCGGCTTAGGGTCGTTTGACCTGAAACTTTACCGTCTCGCAAAGTTTGGTGGCAAAATGGAAAATCTCGACATATCGAGCCAGCAGCAGCTGGAGCTGGAATTGCCCGTCTTGCTTGCTTCAGATGGGGAGAGCGAGCTAAACTGTAAGTAGTTTCATTAAATACGTTTTCGCCGGTTTTCGTCAAGGTACCGCTGTGTACATTTAGGAATATGGTTTACCGTGGTCGTATATTACCACAGTTTTCTACCCCAGAATGTTCTGAGACTTTACAACAATGAAAATTAATTTTTAACTTTTTTAAACAATGGTCATTATTTTTTAACAGATCCGTTAACCGTAACGGAGAAAAATTAACCGTTAGCCGTAAAAAAGCCAAAATATTAACCGTTAGCCGTAAAAGGCACTACCCCATTGGGACCCTCAAATAAGCACGAGTAAATTTTTTCAAAGACTAATGAAATTTGCGGTCTTTGAAAAAATTACGAGTGATTATTTATTCCAAATTGCACGAGAAAAATCATGTGATTACTTATAAATAATATTCGTGAAAAAATTGCGAGACAGCTTATTGTAATTCTGCAGAAGCAACGCTGGTAAATCACGTGCAAAAATAATTTATTCAAACCCTGCAAATATATCATCACGCGTTCAGTCAAAACAACAGGTTCAATGTTTTTAAAGTTTTTTAAGCCGCAAAAAGTTATTTCTCTTTCTTCTGCACTTAATTACCTTTTTTCTGCATCGTGTTTCCTAAAAACTGCATCTCTCAGCCAATCAGAGTCGAGAAATTTTTTCATGTATAATATTATTTCCGATACGACGCAACTCTTTACAATTTCATTGGATCGGTAGATGATATAGCTCTCTTGTGTTTAGTCAGGCGTATGATCCATTTTTTCTGTTTTATGTGTATCTGGGTCTCGGCCGGAACCAGTGAATCCCACCAGGCATTGTAATACCTACGATCTGACCCTATCATTTATTACACACTTGTGTTGTTTCAGTTCGTCCTCACGTTTCACTCAATCCGGGACCTCAGTATGCCATTGAAGGAAGCACTTTTACTCGTCCAACATGTAATGTGACTGGGCATCCTGCACCAGTGGTGACTTGGACAAAATCATTTGACCACCTACCCCAGGGGAGGGTACGGTACAACAGCAGCACGCTGCAAATTTTACAAGTTGGTAAAGAAGACTGGGGATTTTATATTTGTTCAGCCAAAAACCTATTAGGAAGCGTCAAACAGAAAACGATGTTAGTCGTAGTCTCTCTTCCCCAGTTCACGATAAAACCTCCCTCCAAGATTGTTACGATATTGGGCTGCACTGTGCGGAGAAACATTGACGGTCAAGAAGGGAATTTTTCCTCACGATTTCAACACTCCAGAAAATCAGGATTATCGAGGCGTAATCCCCCCTTCTTTTTTCTTCGGCACGAAATTCATGACGGATGTCGATTACAAAGAGTTCAAGAGTTGGTTCATGGAATGCATTTATGTCCAGAAATGCAAGTAATTAGATGCATGCTCAATTTTGATATCCATCACTAAGTGTCCCGTTAAGTCTAAGCGTCTAGTGCCTATTTCTAACAATAAGGTCAGGGTAAATGCAACTGTTTATGTTTAGTTGAAAAGCACGATTTGGAGGGACACTTTGTGACGTTTATTGCCTGCATTTCTGGACACAAGTGATGTTAAGGTTGAGAACAAGAGCAAGGGAACATTTCGTGACGCTTATCGAAATCGGGGTGC